>JAUELU010000065.1:1289634-1300080 GCA_032357145.1 Evasterias troschelii | reverse complement strand
CTAAATTTTGAATTCAGACTTTTATGTCTGCCTGGTGAATACAAAAATATATAGCAGTTATTTTTCACGGATATAACGAAATCATGAGTTTTGATCTACTTCTCTAGTGCTTAGGATACTGTTTCAAGCTATGTACTTGAAATATATAACTACATCAGTACCCAAGTGCTATCTTGTTAACATAACTGCCTACAAAATTTGTTCCTATTTTTGGTCTTTTCATCAGCCTTGACACTCATGTTGCTTTCCTACCACGAGTGACTGTAAAGCATTTCAAAAGAAAACACAGCAGCATTCACATTTACTTAATGTTAAAAAAACCTCATTTTACTTGCCATTGATTGATGTAGTTGCGTGAATTGAACTCTCTAAGTTCTTGATTTCAGTTTATTAACAAACTTTCAATAATTTTGGTTTCCAGAGACGCAACTTTACTCTAGCTTTCAAAGTGGCCGAGAGACTGGGTATCCCTTCAATTCTGGTGAGCTATTTTCAACTTCAACTTCATTTTATTTTCCACAGTATCAACTATCAATCAGTCGACCATATTTGTGACTGTATGAGGGCGCTTTCAACTGTGAATTTTCTTGCATCACAATTACAGTTTTGTTTTATTTTAACTGCCTGTGGTGATAAAGAATTCAATTTGTTTATTCAAATTTCCACCCTAGTCAATTTGTCTTTGTTTAACCTCAAACCATGAAAATTTACCTGTTCAGTTTTCATTGTGGTTTAGTATGTACAGTTTTACTTTAAATAACATTTTCAGAGCGTGAATTTACATGTGATACCATTTACTTTTGCTCAAGACTTTATTAGATTATCTAATTAAGTAGGCCTAAATTATCTTCCGGCAAGTACATCTGAATGATAAAATGACATACAAAATGGATAAATAAATAAAGAGGAAATAGGCCAGGCACTGCCTAGGGGTTAATTTAATAAAAGTTTTTTTACCAGTTACAATGTAGGCCCCTTTTTTTTTGTGCTCACTTAATCGTATAATAGTTTAATTGTATTTCATAATATTAAATTGTGACAAGACATTACTAGCTTTTAAGAGATGACATTTGTGTACATGTACCATAGGCTGGGAGTGATCATTATCAGGAAAAAATTATGATATTTAATTCACACTTCTTGATAAGAAGTCTAGTCTGGGCCTCAAGGGTCCTTTCGTAATGTTTCCACCTGAAACACTGTCATCTTAAAGAAAATTTTTGTTCAATTCCACTGACTTGCAAGAGAATATATAAACAGGTCAACAATCCTTTTGAGTGTCAACTACCAGGTAGGGGTCCAGGGGACAGGCCCTGGGGGTCTGGACCTCCCCCCCAAAAAAAAAAATTGTGCCAGAACATAATAATAGCCCTGCTCACACGACAAACCTAAATTCCTTTTTGCCCGCTTGCATCATACTCATAATCATCGCGACTTTCCAGTTACTTTTTCCTTTTTGTGTGGGTGGGTGTGTATGTGTCTTTTTTTTGATCTGCGCATGAACACTGCTTTCTGTAAGTTTTGTAGTCATTCCAAAACCAATGATGTTACCAGCCCTTCAGTTACCAGTTCACCATTATCTCTTTTGCACCAAAAGCTAATGTTGCACAGGCCCTTCGGTTACCAGTTCGCTATTCTGACTCCGTGATTGTCATGGACTTAACCACAATGTCTTTTGGACAGATTCTGTCTTACTTAGCAGTCACTTCTGGAATAACTTAATTAGTTGTGTTTAATCCCTTCACTTTCACCTTCAGGACATTGATGACATGGTCAAGATGGAGAGACCTGATTGGCAGTCCGTCATGACGTACGTCACATCACTCTACAAGCATTTTGAAACATAGCAAACCGTGGCTACCCAGAGGTCAAAGGTTAGAGTCCACGTTGAACAGTTGAAATCATAACCTTTGGTAAATGTGTCGGATGCTGTGTACATGTAGCTTTTTTCCTGATATAAATTCTTCCTTATTTTATTTTTCTATTTAATCAGAGCCTGAACCTTATTTCACAGAGCTACTTTTTGAAGCAGAAAATATTGCTTAACAAATTTCTCACTAAGTGGAAATTGGCAGGATACCAGTCACGGGTGGTACATCTGCAATAGTAAGTTTGGCTGGTAACCATATTTTGGTAAGCATAAATTTGTTGTGCTTAGTTTAATAGTTGGTGTGCTTTGAGTAGCTCTATGAAATTGGATCTTTGAATAAACTCTACCAAATAAGCTTACTCACAAAATAATTTCAAAGCATTTCCATATGAGCACAGTGCTGTTTATTAAAACATTCCTCATTACAAGAAATTCCACAATTTTGTAACCCTAGCCTCCTCGAGGGATATTTGAGGATCCATCTTCATTCTATAACAAAAATCTACATTCAGTCTCAACACCCAAACGGTTGGACTCTGATTATGGTAGTACACCTGATCAAACAGAACGTGCTGTTTGATTTTTACGGGTTGGGTGGTTGTGGTTAAACCATTAAACTGATCTCTGGTGTAATTCAGGTTGGCCTAGCGGTTTCGTTCCCTGCCTTTCACCTCTGTGGACCGTGGTTCGAATCCCACCTCACACTGACGGAGCCTTGCATGTAGATTGTGGTTTACAGTCGCTACCTGATTGCGTGGGTTTTTCCCATTTGGGGTTTTCCTCACGCATCTAAAACTGAACATTTCACCTTTCTGGTATTGGCGCTTGCATTGTTGGATAACACTAAATAATAAATAAATCAGTAAATAAATATTTGGTGTACAAACAGTACATCATGTACCTAGCTTTATGCAAAATACCCCTGAACTTGATGTCTAGTGCCAAGTTAATCACCAATCTCAAACACTGGCTCCTAGGTGTTAATAGTCTTCATTGGTGACGCTAGTTTTTTAATTGCTCACAGGTAGAAGGCTCAACATTGACTGGCTTGGAGGGACTGGGCAAGTCTATGAATCTTGATCCAGATCTTTGTTTGGTTCAGATTGTTTTCCATTAATTCGCACTGCGATATCGGCAACTTTGGGTGGTCGGGTTGGCGTAGTGATATCTTTTCTCGCCTCCCACCTTAGTTTTAAAACCTGCTACATTGTAGACTTTTTATATCAATAAAAGCCTTTCTTTGCAAGGTGTCCCAACCTGACTGCGTGGGTTTTCCCGAGAATAAATCTCTGGGGTTTTCCTCCCACATCTAAAACTGACACTTCCTTCCTTGTCTTCTCTCCATTGGGTTCTTGGTTAGTAAAGGGATTAAGTTCACTTTTCTGAGAGTCCTTGGCTTCACAACCGGAATAAATGAAATCAAATGAAAGGAAATGAATATGTTAATAAATCAAGCGTTGCCAATCAAGACTAAGGTGTTGATGAAGGGTGGGGACATACATATAGGGTTAGAGTCTGACAATCTCTCTTCTTGGTTGTAAAAATACACTATTTTGTTGGTATAACATTGGATGAGACTGTGATATCTCATAAATATCTTTGCCTTGTACTTGTCTAACCTGCGTACATGTAGTTAAAAAAAAACGCTAGTCTTTTTATATTTTAAATAAAAGCCTTTCTATGCAAGGTGTCTGTTCTTCGCTTTTCGAGCTGTGTGTTTTTGATACGATACAGCATGCATTCCACTCTGTGTCAATATTTATAGCTGGTTAGAGTGAAGTTTCCATCCATCACCAGTGTCTATGGATGTTGTTGTAAACATTCCGATGTTGAATGATTTTTCAAAACTATGTGGTAAGGGAAGATTTGTATCCTCGACCTATATTAAAATTGGTTCTTCGAGATCACATGTTTGCTAGGGGTCATTTGTTTTTTAAAGAATTTTGGGATTTCTCTTCATGAGGTAAGAATTATTCTCACGATAGAATGTACACCCTTGTTCCAAAAGTATGGGTGCTGTGGTATATTTCAGCACCCCAATCCAAAGAGTTGGGGGTGCTGCATCAACCACAGCACCCCCCCCCCCACCCTCCTAAGATTACTATGTAAAGGATAACATCCTTTTGTCAAATACATTATTATGAAAATAAAACAACATTCCTCACAAGGGCTTGTATGTAATAAGGTGCTTTATATGTTATCAAGAAGCTGGCTCTCGCAAAACCCTGAATATTCACCCAACTTTCACTTAATGACATTTTTCATATTAGTTAAGGAGAAATTGTTAGTTAAGGAGAATGTGAGCGTCACTTTTTAACCTGTTATGCTAGTTAACAATAATACCATAGTTTGGTACACACGGTAGTATTGTTAGTCAAACTTAGAAATCATCTTGACTGTTTTATCAGAAAATGTAAACAAAATTACATAATAACAGTTTTGTCAATTCGTTTACATACTTTAACATTAACAAATGAAAGAAGCAAATAAATCTTGAGATCAAACTTTACCGAGATATCTCTTTTGGAATTTGCTTCAAAGTTTTGGATTTTGCCAGAGCCAGTCACTTTCTGAAAATGTGTCTAGAGACTGAAAGCTGACTACAAGTCGAAAAGGTTATTCCAGTTGTTAAAAACCCTTTTACTGCTCAATATAAAGTAAGCTTGTTAAAAGGTGTTACAATTACAGCAAATCATTCCCATTATCTTTAAATATTTAGATATAATATGTAAATTTTTAGATATGAGTCAAAACTGATATTGCATTCCTGCATCCACAACCATGACAACCCAATTTCATAGAAACTGCTGAAGCAGGAAACATTGCTTAACAGATTTCTGCTAAGCAAAAATGAGCTGGTTACCAGTCACAAACGGCATAACAAATTTTTTCTAAGTACCTTATTATCACTCTACGGGGAGCTTATCTCCAAATTTTTTCTAATTAAAAATGAGCTGGTAAGCAGACACAAATGGTACATGTGACAAGGTATTTTGGTTGGTAACCCGAAATATGGTAAGCTTAATTGTTTGTGCTTAGCTACTTTTTGTGCTTAAGCAGCTCTCTATGAAATTGGGCACAGGATAGGAATCGAACGAGTTCTGATGAAGCTCACTCTTTAAAGATGATAATAATATATTCATATATTCATATATTCATATTAGGGCTTACAGCAGAGTTCTGTGCTTACAGCCCACAGAATCATGTGCTTGACAGAATACCGTAAGCACAAATTTCACTGGTAAACAGCACCATGTACACATGTACTGGGACCCAGGTCTGTGCTTAAGTTTTTCAAAAATATTTGTAATTGCTGCATTGGTACTTAACAAAATTTAATCACTGAAAAATGTTTTCAAAGTTATAAATATGTTACTTGTGTTGTATAAAAGTATGTGAAACAATTTTTTCAGATTTCCTCACCGAATAGATAATTATTATTTGTTTTCCCTCCTATTTTTTTAATCCATCCAGAAAAAAACCCTGTCCATTTCTAAATGTTACACAAAAGGCAATAGTGGCAATTCTATCAAATATAATCAGAAAACATGCCTTCTGTTTTACAGCATTAACTTGAAAATCTATTAAGTTTTAAATACCAAGCCTCTGAGTATTCGATTGATCTATTAAACCCCACCCAAATTTTCGGATTGGCCAATCACAGCCAAGATGGCCGAGAGGGATTGCCAAAAGTGCGACATGATAAAATTCAATTTTGGGGTCATCATCATCATGGTGACGTCTGTGTGCGTGCAGCAAATGGGCTTTGCTCAGTGGCTACACATCATAATATTGTTCGTTTGTGAGTGGCTTGTTGAAGCTGGTTCAGTCCAATAGACCTGTAATTATGCACATGATTTTGTTTCAGTTGGGCACTCTCGGCAAGCGGTCAAAAGAAGGTTGCTCTTTTGGCTTGTCCTGTGCCCCCCCGCATACATAGATGTGTGTGTTTTCCATTGTTTAGATCATCATCATTGTACATCAAGATGGTTGTGTGATGATGTCATTGCATACAGGTCCATCCATAGTGTATGAATTTGGTGTGGTCTGATTAGCAACCACTCTAGGCTGGCAAGGTTTTGCTTGTCCCACTAGAGCTGCAACGCAAAGTAGATTAATATTAGGAATTCGGGAGATTTCTCAGTTCCAAATGTACTTGAATATTGCCCATCAAAATGTTGTTAAGCTAGGGTCATGAATGAATTGAAGTGCTCCAAACATTAATGACCATACAAACTTATTTGGTGAGAAGCACTGTAGTGCAGCTGTGGAAAAGTACAAACTATTTTGAGAAAAGATTTCTTTTGAAGTAATAGGCCTATGCTGATGGGAAAACCTTTCACCCAGAAACATGAGAAACAATTGAATCTGAGAAACATTTCATGCATTAATTGTTTCTCAGATTTCTGGCTTTTCGCAAATGATGCAGCCAGAGATGCCATTGGCCCGCTGTCACCTCCTCCCTTAATGCGGATTGGTTCAACGCTCTTTAAAAAATACTGTGACAGTTTTTTGCTGTTTTCAAAGCAAGTTAACACTATTCAATTGAGACTTTCAAATGTGACGTTTACTGTCTTTTTCTTTATAATTGTGCCTATAAATCAGCATTGTGTTCACAAAAACCAATCTATGACCCTTTGCTTTTAATGTTAATGTTTGTCGCGCAACTGGGAACAAACTCGCACATTGTGTGCCGAACACTTACAGTGAACCTTGATTTTCTGCGGGTTCTTGTCCTTTTGCTAATTTGTAGAAGGTAATTTGTGATAACAAAACAAGCCGCTGGATGTTAAACCTAACTAACAAATCAGTATTTGATATAAAACAGTAATGTAATTTGTAAATCATCACATAAATTATATTTGAGACAAATCAGTATTGGTATTCATTAGGTCAGGGTTCAATTTCATGACTGTGCTTAGCGTGGAATTCTGTGCTTACGGCGCATAGGTATGTGTGCTTAAAACAGGGTACTGTAAGCACAGATTTCTGTGGTAAGCCAAGCCATGACATTGGACACAGATGACCTGAGGTATGTTTTTAAAAACTGAACAAAAATTAATTGCAAGTTGTTTTAAGTTTAACAGCTTTGTATGACTCTAGTTGCCCTTAAATTCAAAGCTACATGTAGCTAGGGTTGGAGTTATTCTTCAGCTGTTATCTGTATACTGTTTGAGGACATTCATAGATAATGTACGTGTCGACATTTGAGTACGGTGCCCTTAGCTAAAGATCAAAAGAAATTTACTTATTGGCCCATCCTGTGCGTTGTTTTACTTGGAAGATGGCGACGTGTTGACGTCAATGTATAAAGGTCTATTTTGCAGACAAGACTTTCTTATTTATAGTGGGAGGCCTCACTCAAAATTTCTAACGACATGGGAAAGTCTGCTGAGGTTATTCGGCAGAGGAATTGTTAAATCGCATTATGCAGTCTTACATAATGCGCCTTTAAAAGAAGATCTTTTTAATTTTGAATTCACACATATTTTGGTTGGGAGCTTGGATATGGGTCTTTCATGATCCCCCGTAGAATTATTGCCCATAAACAAGTCAACAGCCTCTGCCAAAATGCAAAAAGCATTCAATTTTAATACGTTTTCACCGCAAAATTACTTAAATGTAAGAAACTTATATAATTGTTTCACTGTATCAAGTGTTTGTATGTATTGTAAATGTGGAAAACAAGTCTGAAACAAAAGTTTGTTTTTGATGAAATTGTGTGCATCAGTGCCCAATTTTATAAAGCCGCTTAAGCAGAAAAGAGTGCTTAAAAATGTTCTGCTAAGCAAAAGTAAGCAGGATACCAGTCACAGATTATACATGTGACATGCTATTTTGGCAGGTAACCTTATTCTGATAAGCATAATTTTGTTGTGCTTAGATACTTTTTGCGCTTAAGCAGCTCTATAAAATTGGGCCCTGATCTCGATTAATGTAGACATAATGTGCACAAAGAGAGTTTAAGTGAAATATTGTTTTGCATTATTAAATGCAGCTATTACCTCATATTAACGTAATGTGCCGTGTGTCATGTTGTATTCATGTTTGATTTTAAGATAAATATAGTCTAAGTTTATTTTCCATCATTCTTTTATGCGGGATATTTTTGCATATGACTGGTAGCCATGAAATATATTTTGCTGTGTTGTAATTTGTAAATGTTTGTATTTTTGTAGCAGTTATTTTTTTTTCAATGCGCATTTCAACCCTTAAGGTCACCTTGTGTAAAACTGGGGCCCTATTTATGGAAAGTTGTGCTCAACAAGTTTTTCTGCTGAGCTAAAATTAGCAGGGAACCAGTTGCAAACAATATGTTTTACAAGCTATTTTGGCTGGTAACCTGTTTCTGCTAATAAAGATGTATGTGCTGAACATGAAATTGGACCCAGGTACATGTAGGTAAATCTAGTACTTGTGTTTATAGACTAACCCCCTTACACTGAGGTCATATGCAGCTACTGTCTGCTTATGGTCTACTTTGAAAATGGCAACAAATAAAATGCATGTACAGATAATATGGTGCAGTCCGCCATTGAACTTGGAGTGTACCGTCTAAATCTGAAAAGCTCACTGTACAGTCATTGACACATTCCAGAACGCATCTCCGCACATTGTGCATCTCGATCTATTATTTCCACCATTTTGAGAGTCAATTCCTTTGTGTACATTTCGACTTTAAAAATGGCTGACAGGAGAGGTGTTTTGTAAGTGCACTGCGCATTGTGCAACAGGTCAATAGACCGAGAGAATCTGTCTCCTAGAGTGACTCAAGCAAAATTTATTGTATGATGACGTCAGGGTCCAATTTCAGAGATTTTTTCTTATAAAATGTTGTTTAAACAATTCTGCTGAGCAAAAGAAAGCAGGACACCAGTTACAGATTGTACATGCGACATGGTATTTTAGCTGGTGCTGGTAACCTTATTGTGGTGAGCATAATTTTTTTGTGCTTAGCTACTTTATGTGCTTTAGCAGCTCTATGAAATGCAATCCAGACGATTTGGGTAAATAATTATAAGAAAAGACTATTACGTAATGAGAACAGCATTACTGTAAAAAATAATATTTTTGCCCTTTAGATTATACCAAAAGGTAAACCAGTAACCTGTACAATAATGCTATACTTAAAAAGTTATTTATTTTAACATTCAATATCAATGTATCTTTGAAACTGTATTCACATTTAATTATTCAGGTCTTTCACGTCCCTGTTTTCTTTTTGTTTACTGAGAGAGATACCATCAACCAACCACCGCTCTAAGAATTTTGTTTGGTATTATTATTGAATTTGTACATTTTTTGATGTTAATATTTGTTATAAGTGTAGACTAAACAACTAGCAAGTTTTTTATGTCAGTTCATTCTGTTTTTGTGTAGCCTTCTGTTAAAGATGTGTCCAACCATCATGGCTGACTGATTTTGAAGCAATGCATTACACAACTTAAACCTTAACCTTACTTCGAGTACAATTTATTTCCTCAAAATCATTCATTAAAACCCAATAATTCTGAGGGTGGCAGAAATTAGTCACATTTAGTTGTTAATTGAATAGTGCTTGCATTACCAGACACCCGATGACTGGTTTTGATTGATATGTATTGTTTTGTCGAATGATTCCAGTAAATTATGGATGACAAGCTGAATATCCCTTTAAATATGAGCATGAATGTGTATAAAATAGAAGATTTATATGTGTTACTCATTGAAAGCAGACATTAATAACATCAGCTTCAACTGAACACTTTGTGTCAAACTGTGTGAGTTAATGTGAGTTGAAAACAAAAATAAGTGCTCTTGAAAGTTAAAAATAGTTTACATATCACCATGTGTACACATCTACTTTTGCTGTGTAGATTAGTTCTTTGAGAACTATGTCTTAACTACTGCGGAGTAGAATTTGAAATTCAAAAGACCACTTAATGTAGATCTGATAAGAACTGTTCTGCTTGTTATTGTACTACATGGGGGAGGTAGGAAATTGGCCGGAACTACTACTCTTGCTGAGTGGGTCAGGGGATCAGACTTCTCATTATTAACATCACTGCTGCAGAGTGAGTTCGTCATTGGTCTCATCGTTTCGACTAGCCTGCTCTATAGTCATCGCCTTCAGAATGCTGAACTTGTTCTTTGAGAACTTGTCTTGCTACTGTTCTACTGCCGCGGAGTACATTTTTGAACTCTGGAAACTACTTGGACTTATTGGAAAAGTTGTTTATGTTTGTCGCGGTGAAAGTCAAGTCTCAGTGACTGATAGCGTAATAATGTATACACAAAGCTCTCCATGATCGAAGACTGCTCTCGCGAGACCACTGCTCTCTCGAAATCACTGCTGTCGCGCAGCTGCTGGCTCCTAACTGCTACTCCCCAGTACTACTCAGTTTCCACACTCTGTAGACTGTTCATGGCTGATGATGCAAGACCTAGCTTCCTTAGAACGTCAGGCTCACTTCTTCTGGTGCTAGAGATCTTGTTGCCAAAATAGATGAAGTCAAACACTAAGGGGCCATTCATAATAGTCAATGTTTAAAAATTTCGATTTTTTTTCGAAATTGTTTTGACCCACCCACCCACCC
>JAUELU010000065.1:1080402-1090482 GCA_032357145.1 Evasterias troschelii | reverse complement strand
AATAGACACAATCGGCGACCAGAGTCACGTGACTCATAGTGGGTATACAATGTAAACAAACCTAGCAAACAATGCACGGGGAGCATGGAAAACCATGGCTGCTTCCCACCTTACGGCAGCCAAGCGCTTCCCATCACGCTGCGCCTTGCTTGATTGGTTTGTTTACATCTTATACCCACTATAGGTCACGTGACTGCAGTCACCGATTGTGTCTATTGTTTGGCTCTTTTTGTTGCTTGATATGTGTTTATATTCTCTGTTATTGTGACAGTTTTATGTCGTTGGTGATTCCAATTCTTTAATAGGTTGGCACGTTATTGGTTTATGGTAGAGTAACTTCAATCTTGTACTATAATATACAGCGTTTTTTTATTAGGCCTAAAACTACTTACCGTACAACTAACCTGCACCCAAAAAATCAAATAGCTCTCCGCACTAATGAAGTCACGTTTGCCACGTTTGCTCAAAACGTATCATATCCTTATTGAGAATTCGCCCTATAAATAAAAATTACGTTGACTAAAACAAAATTGTGACCCTGCCTTTTTAAATTTGTTAAATAATCATAACTACCAAAGCTGTACTATGTTTTTAATTGTGGTGCACTTTTGCTTTGTCACCACAGGGTCATGGTTCACAAGGAGAGAAGTGAAGACTGGATGCCAATGCTGGCATCACTCAAGCAAATTATGTGGCAATACAATCAAAGCATCATTTCATGCCATCAAGCAGGTAAACACTTTGCATAGTCTCCACTCGAGCCGTGTTCGAGCCGTCTTTTTGCCCGTTCATCCATTTCACCTTATGTCTTTCCTGACCACGTTGTGGCAAAATTTAGAGCATTCAGTTTGGGAACTGCCCCTTTTTCCAGGACAGTTTCTGAGTTGAACTCACACTGGTGCTTGAGAGTTTGAACCAAGTATCCCGGCAGCAGTCGTGCTAATGCACCGTGTGATGTGATTGTGCAATAACGCCAGCAACGTCTTTCACGTTGTGACGTCATTAATGTTTTAATCAATTAAACGCCCTCAGTGGTCATGCTAATAAGTTTCGCCAAATCCCCGATAGTGACCATTGTATTTTATGCAATATTTCAAAAAGTCCAATTAGCTTATAACTATCTCATAAAACAGTCGTCTGATATAATGTCTGCATATTGTTGTTTCTTAGAGATAGGTGCCCCTAAACTTTTTCAATCTTTTTCAAACTTTGCCAAAAGTTTTTTTGACTTAAAACTTTGTGACTTTTTGGAGATAAAACCTCATCAGGCAAGTACTTCCGAATTTGCTGTGCTGAATCTGTTGTTGTTGAGCAAAACTCTACTTTGACACGATCATGTATCTCTCAGTTTTTATTTAGAGGGACATAAACCCTGCCCCCTTGCTTTTTCACACTATGATATCTAACAGGAAGGGCTTTCCATTTTTGTATTTTGAAAACCCCTTGTACTCAAAGCAAATTTGTATGTATTTCTATCAAAGCAGATGGTAAAATTCCAAAGGGTTACAACTCTAAGGCAGCCAATGGTAACCTACTAGAAGCAATCAACATGTCACTTAACGGTCAGTACATTACAATACACTCATGAGTCAACTAAGGTGGATCTTGGCTCCTTAGGATGAGGCATTACAAAGTGAAAATAAGTATTAATACTAAAGTTGCATGGCCCGATTTTCGTCAAAAGATTGTGTACATCAATATAAAATACCTGGAATAAACTTACCAAAACAAATATCGTTGGGGGAAAATGTAAAACAAACTCACTATATAGGCCTACCAATAGAAACAGCTTTTCAGCATATGTGCCGACAGTGAACCGACAGAGGCATTGCAACCAAACAAGTTGCAAGTTTTAAGGGGATATCTGTTGAAGTAGGATGGATTTGTTTCCGTAAGATGTGTGGATTCTCTAAATGGCTCTCGATCTAACAGTAACTTTTAATGCATCTCTCATCGTCAATGTTCTCTTCTCTCCCCCTGCCCACAGTATTTGACAACCACTACGTCAACAGAAACTTTGATCGGACGGGTCAAGTGGTTGAAATTATAACGCCGGGTGCAGGCGTATTTCACGTGGATAGAACGCTGTGTGATATCACCAAGCATCGCATGATTGATTATGGTGAGTTTTAACCACGACACTTTGGTGAGGCAAGTGCCATTTTGTAGTTCTTGCACTCCATCTAATTCTTGCCTTTTATCTGCCCCTGACTTAGAAGGTTTTGCGAAGCCAACTCAGGCCGGAAAGCACTTCTGAAAATGAATGCGTGATTGTTTGCAGATCTAATTATTTGCGCACCTGTACATTTTAAGTGGATAGATTAATAGACTAGCAAACAATATTTCAAATGACTCAATTTATTTGGTCTTCAGTGGTTTTCTTTTATTTGTACTCACTTACTAATGACTCTGGCAAAACCCTTGACTCTGACCAAATTTGTCAAAAGTGTGATTTTGTTAAAGTTTAATTTTCTATATAGATGTCTTTCACTTGATAAAAATTCTTGATTAAAAACTGATACAGTAAGATTGCTGTAATAGTTGTTATTGCGATAAAGCAATCTTGATGATTAGTTTAAGATAAGAACCTCCGTCTGATCAACACAATTGTTTGCTCGTTAGGGGCCATTCATAATAGTCAATGTTAAAAAATTTCGATTTTTTTTTCGAAAATGTTTTGACCCACCCACCCACCCCAAATTTCGATTTTTAAATCTTGATTTACTTAACAATATACTTTATTCACTGAAGAACAAAGTAGTACCTCAAATGATGCAGATATTTTAGGTAAATGGTCTCCAACATCAGTATTTTTCAATGGCTGTTCATGGCTTAAATAAACAACTTCGTAATCGTAGTTTAATCAGAAATTAAATTGGGAAGCACATAAAACTTTGTACAACAACCATTTACAAACAACAATTAAACAAAGTAAAAAATGAATCATGTTCTTTCTTATTAAAATCATTTGTTAATTTATTCCAATTATTTATGACTACAAACTGAATTTCGATTTTCAGTTATTTCTTTTGACCCACCCACCCACAATTTCGAAAAAAAATCGAAATTTTTAAACATTGACTATTAATAAAACCATCTTCCTATTTGGTTAGAGAAGAAAATATATTTAGTCCTACTGAATGAAAAAAAAATGACATTTGGATTCGGCCTTCATTTCTAATTTTGTAGCAAAAACCGCACTTTTAAATTTGGGGTTAAGCCAAAGCCCCGCCAAGCACCTATTTTGAAATAAGGGCAAATAAACAAAGTGTTGCATATGATTGGTGATAGATTAGATTAAGATATTTTGCGTGACTTTTTTTTTCCAAAGGAAGTTTTGGTAAAGATATGCTTGTCGGCAGCAGAATCTTTGCAAACAAATTTAACATGTGTGGGTTTTCCGAATTATTAATACAATGCAAAAAAGCAAATCTTGATAAGGTTTTAATGTATTTTAGGTTCATGGGATTGTTAGAGCTGAGGAAATAGTCACAGACAGTGTGTTTATGTGTTGTGTGATCAACCATTTACGTGAATTAAAAAAACCTTTTTGGCTGAGTCACGAGAAAATAGTGAAAAACCAGGCATAATTTCCAGCAGGTAAACACATCGTCTTATTTTTGGTAATAACAACAATAATTAGCTGTTCCGTTTTTATTGTTATTATTTTTTGTTTAGGTATTCGGATACATTTTTCTGGAATATGACTTCATTTCACATGGATATAATACACGTAGAAATTTTAGAATAGACTAAATAATCAGTAAACGTTCAGACTAAAATTAAACAGTGACGGTCTTCATCCTTAACAATCTTGTTTGCAAATGCAGGAATTGGCAGTGATTTGGTGTGTCTAGCGGAACAACCTCCTCATCCAGTTCCGCTACTCTTGGTGAGCACACCCTGACAATCATCAAGATATTAGTATTTAAAGGCACTGAACACGTTTTGTAATTGTCAAAGACCAGTATTCTCACTTATCCCAACATATGCATAAAATAACAAACCTGTGAAAATTTGGACTCAATTAGTCATTGAAGCTGCAAGAAAATGATGAAAGAAAAAACACCTTTGTTGTGCAAATTAGTGTGCTTTCAGATAGGAATAAAAGGCTTCTGACCAGAAGTCTTTTATTATTTTAGTGAGAAATTACCTCTTTCTCAAAAACTACGTTACTTCAGAGGGAGTCATTTCTCAAAATGTTTTATACTATCAACAGCTCTCCGTTGCTCGTTATCAAGTAAGTTTTTATGCTAATATACATTTTGAGTAGTTACCAAAAGTGTACAGTGCCTTTAATGTTATATATTCGGATTACTGAAATTGATAACTCCTTTCAAGTTAAACACTTTAATACCTTGAAAATATCAGATGAGTCATTGTAAGGGGAAGAATGGAGTTGATGTGTGAGAATAGATTATTTATCTGAATGTTATAACTGGAAATAATCAGTTTGTAATCATACTTTGAAGTTAGTTGTAAAGTGAACATTTAGTAGATATTGTTTGTTTGCCAAGCAGTAGACCATTTTGTTTACAAACAATTAACTAACACTTATTTATTAGATTTTGAGGGTACAGCATGCAGATTTTGTTTAACTTTTTGTTCCCACAGATTGAAGTTGGGGTAAAATTTACGATTGTTTATTTATCTAAAAAGTGTTTTGGCATCCAAAACCTGTCTGGTTAGATTCTAGTAATCTGCCATTAAAGTTGGTAACTTCTCTTTTGATTTTTCTGGTGTCAGTTCAGCGACGAGGAAGCCAAGAGTCTGAACTCCACCAGTACACATCACATCCCTTACTGGCTCAACTACAGCTTCTATCTGTCACCGAGTCAGAGACAGAGGCATTTCTCATCCGCTCAATCTCACTTCATTCCAAAGTTCAGACTGCCAACAAAAAACGTAAGTTACATTTATTTTATGCAAAAGTAGATAATGGCCTGACGTTTCGACCTTTAAGCAGAGTCCTTCTCGAAGGCTAAATAACAACACAACGCACGTAAACAGGTGAACAAGTGTTACAGAAACAGTCAAGTGGAAATACATGATTATAGAGAAAAGGAGAGGGGGGAGAGAGAGAGGGGGAGAGAAGCAGAAAGCACACAGAAAATGGGAGGGGTAAACAATAAATAAGGAGACAAGGGGGTGTTTGAGGGAAGGGGTTGGTTTAACCACAAGAAGTTTGGAAACACAAAGAACAAAATGGAAGGATGGAAGAGGGATAAAAGTATAATTAATTAGTAAATGAGGCACACTAAAAACGAGAATATCTGTGTGGAAAAGGAGAGTGCCAAATTAAAGGATTACTAATAATTTCCACACTTCAAGTCTGATTTGTAGTCCATGTAACTTGTCATGTATGTTTGTGTTTGTTGGTCATGAAAGTTCGTTGTCCCGTGTCCTGTTTCCGCTAAAGGAATTAATTCTTACACGTTTGGTTATATAGTACCCATTTTGAGTACGGTAGTACGGCAACAAAATTGATAATATTAAACACGTGTTCCGTCAATCAAATGGTAAAGATTTCCTGTGCGAGTGAGTTAATATTAAGCAGTCGATGGGGCTCGACTAAGGTTCTGGGGGTCCAGGGGCCGGCGTATGGCACCTGGTGGGGTCCAAGGTCGAAGCTTCGGTGTGGGTCCAGGGTCCGCGAAGCCTCAGGAAGCTTCGGTTTTGGAGGGTGAACATCACACTTCCATACGCCCCCCAATTGAGCAAAACGGGCACACCTTTTAAGCACTTTTGATCTATATCGATCTAACTGGAAAATTATGTAACATCAACGGGTTCCAATACATTTTACCCCCACATATCAACTAGACCGAGTATGCATATGGACGTATTCTTGAATAAGAATAAGACGGCAAACCAAGATCCTATCGATAATCCTTTGCTTTGCGAAAGTGGCGTCACATAAATAAACTATATTAGATTGCTGTTTAAAGATACAATGCAAAGTTTAACTTTGGCGTGATTTTGACGTGTTGTTTGGAAAGGGTAGGATTGCATGCCTTTTCAATACCTGCACATAATTTTATAGCCGTCTTTTTAAAAATAAAATTTGAAAAGGAAGCAACACGTGATGACATGCTTTTGGATCTGGTCGGTGCATGTTAGGTTCATGCATATTCATTTAAAAAATCGGGGGTAAAAACAAGTACAATCCGGCGTTTTTCAAAATCAGGTGCAGTATTATCTTTACACTTCTCCGGCAATCCCTTGGAAAGGGGAAACAACACGTGAATGCCGGAACGACGAACAAACTGGCACATTGGTTTTATGTTTATGAAATGTTGTTGTTGAAATTAAGAGTTAAACAAGTACAATTGAGATATCATATGAAATTAATTTTGGGAGAAAGAAAAAGGAAAATGCGATTGGGAATATGCCGCCGAAAAAAAACCTAAAGACACACTTTTGCGAATTTTCTCCTTACCCTGTCTCTCTTTTCTTCCCTTTCTTTTTGTTCTTATTTTTTCGGAGATCCTCCATCCCCCAGAGTAACAGGAAACCATAACGTTTAGATTTGAAACATTGGAAATTTTAATGAAATTTACTGTGAAAGTTCAGCCGGAAAGTAAGCGTCACTGCTGTTTTTATGTAATACACATTATAGTGCGTAATGCATTGAACATACACGTACATATTAGAGAAGAACTACACAATCGATTTTCATTTTTTTTCAGTTATAGACTCCTTGGGCATTGGAGAAGTCTTTGGTAACCGCGACCCCATGTTGATCTTTACTTCAGGGTCAAACGGAAGTGGGACCATATCTCACTACTAACAAACAGATTTTCAATATATTTTCAGTTATAGACTCCTTTGGCATTGGAGATAAGCCTTGGGTAACCATGACCCCATGTTGACTTTACCAAAGGGTCAACCGGAAGTGAGACCATATCTCAAGAACTACACAACCGATTTAAAAACTGTTTACAGTGATACACTCCTTGGGCATTGGAGATAAGCCTTGGGTAACCGTGACCCCATGTTGACCTTTACTTCCGGTCTTAACAGGAAGCTCATAATTTGAGATAATCATATCTCCTGAACCACATGTCAAAATGTCGTAATGTTTGAGATTTCTTGTTTATTTTAAGAACATTTTATGAATCAGAAAAACCGGAACAGCTCTGTGTTTGTCCACAAACACCTAATGTCTAGTTTTGTTTGCGTTTGGCAAGTGTGAAAAAAACCCTATTCCCCGATTCAACTCAAACAGAAACTAACAGCGAGAACAGCGAGTGAAAAACAAAATGCTTCGAAATCCATCAATGACCTCTTCAGTATACTTTAAACTCACATGAGGTATGCAGGAGATGCTTGTGGTTAATATGTACATATGATTATGTCAGATATGTTTCAAAAAAATATAAATTTTCTGCTAAAAGGATGCCCAAAATTGTCCGTTGCGACCTCTGTTGAGTCCACTCGCGTTCATATTTCGAGCGCAGTCAACAGATTTGCACAACGAATTCGACAAACTCTGTAGGTTTGGCAGCTGAATCTGCTGATTCGGCAAACTGCGCAAAATCATGAGATTCAAATCACGGAGATATCGGAAAAATTGTCTTAATGTGTTCTGTTTGTTTAGTTGAATTTCGCTAAAAACATGTTAAGTTGGTCAAGTATATCAGATAATTTCGCTAAAAACATGTTAAGTTGGTCAAGTATATCAGATACATGAGTTTAAAAACCTCAAGGGATATTTGATATAGTGTCCCTGTCACAGCTAGACCCAATGGAGATGATTAAAATGCTTATTATGTATTTTCTTTGTCCAATGAACTTTAAGGACCATGATTTACTACTGTGCAGCTGTTATAGTGCGCTTTGCTACTGTGCAGCAGCTGCTTTGTTATTACCTGTTTTGGCAGGTGTACAAGTGCTACTGTGCAGCAGCAGTGCTTGGAATATAAGTACAAAGGCATTGCTAGAGTCTGTTTCTTTTGTTCTGTGGGCGTAGTCTCTCGGGAATGTCACTGGTGTGCTTCAGTGACTAAAGTGGTAGTGTGGGATATAAAGCGGGTAAAGATAAAGTATGTGCGGAGTACCAGTTTGATTTCGGGCGTGTGAGGTGGTATATGAATTTAGGCACAGGCAGTCAGAGTTCTCCAATGCATGCTGCAGCATGGATGTGTTTGGATCTGTGAGGCACAGAGGAGGACTGAGCTTGGCAAATCGTAAGTTCTTTTTAATTATGTTTATGGAGGAAACCCTGTGAATTGTTTTAGTGTTTTATATTAAATTTAGGGCAGTTGATCCAAAAGCAGATAATTGCATTTAGATAATTTTCCTTGAGTTAAGGGCGAGTGTACTGATATGTTTTAAGACCTTGTTCTTGTACAGTTTGGTATTATTTTCACTATAGATTGTCCTACCGAACTGGATTAATACTTGACGCTCTGACGTGAGCAGTTGGACACTCGGTCAATATTTACTGAGCTTATGTGAATTTGAATGGTGAAGCATGAGAGGCGAGATATTGTCTTCACTAGGGTGGAGTCGAGTCCGAGATATTTTTTTCACTAAGATGGAGTTGGCAATCAACTGATGGCAGGTTTTTGATTAACAAATGAACTGGATAGTCCAGAGTTGGAAACCAGACTGTTATCGTCAGCAAAGACGAAAGTCCAACGAACACTTTAAACATTGATTTAATACATGAAAGTGTGGACTCTATAAAGTTAACGAATTATGGAAGGAATATTGTTGGATCCTTGAGAGTTAACCAATTTTGAAAGGAGTATTGTTGAATTCCTAAAATTAACAAACTATTGGAAGGATTACTGTTTGAATCCTTGAGAGATAACAAATTGTTGGAAGGAGTATTGTTGATTGAACTAAATGGATTATGGAGGATTGATGTTGAATTACTGAGAATTTAGAATTGAGAATATCGTCACCCGAGACGTTACAAATTGTTGATATGTTGGTGAAGTAAGCTTAATTGGAATCAGCAAATCATTGATTGAGATTTGGTTTGATTAAATTTGTAATATCAACTTTACTGATTTTTGAGGATCAAATTGATTGTATTTCGAGGTGTATATATTGTGGCCTAAACGGTGGCCACTGAAAAAATACCTTGCAAGTAAAGTTATGCCCGAGTATTTTGTTTTGTACATAAATGGTATTATATTTGTTAATATAATCTTGGTTGGCTTGAGTGATAATTTAATTTTGCAGCGTGTTTTCTTCCTTTGTTGCAACCAGAACCCCATCGGGTTGGTTGTGACAGTCCCCCGCCCTTCAAAAAGTGGGGGCGTGTCCCCCCGGATGGACGCCCATGTTCCCCCCCCCCCCCCCCCCAAACAAACAAGATAAAAATAAAAATAAAAATGTGACAAGAAATCCATATTACAGTGATATCTTTAGGGAAACATATTTCTTATTGTGAACTGATTTTAAAAATATTTAGTTTCTTTATATGTATTTCACTGCTAGCCTTGTTTACCCCCACAGTTGAAAAACTGCACAGCTTCCACGAACGCCAATGGCCTGCCAAAGCTACCCCCTAAATCAGCCAATGGAATCCACTATCCAGCGTCACATGACACGTACGATTCAGACAGCGAGATGGATGAATGTGCACAGTTTGACAAGTCAATCTTCAAAGTGCACAGCATGAGGACGCAGAAGTGCAATAATCCCTTCGTACCTGCCTCCTTAACCACCAAGCTGACTCCAGATCGGAGGAGGTGGACGCATACTTTCCCTCATGGTGAGTCAGGAATTTTATCTTTTTCCGTATACACTCATTACTCTTTATGACTTACACTGAGCCGAAAATATGATTTCTTGTTCTTTCTTTCTCTCTCTCTCTCTCTCCCTCTTTCTCAATGTTCCAATAAAGGCACTGAACACGTTTTGTAATTGTAAAAGACCAGAATTCTCACTTGGTGTGTCCCAACATTTGCATAAAATAACAAGCCTGTGAAAATTTGGGCTCAATTGGTTATCGAAGTTGCAAGAAAACGATGAAAGAAAAACACCATTGTTGTACAAATTAGTGTGCTTCCAGATAGGAATAAAAGGCTTCTGGCCAGAAGTCTTTTATTATTTTAGTGAGAA
>JAUELU010000065.1:1030086-1041865 GCA_032357145.1 Evasterias troschelii | reverse complement strand
CTTGATCCATAGAGTTGATTGAAAACATCTGTTCCCCAACTAGCTGTGAGTCCTGGGATGTCTTGCTGTCATTTCTGTCGGCCATTCAACAAAATCAACAGGCAACAATCGTGATAAGGTCTACATCACATTGCTTAAAGAAACATGCCTGATATGGGCCAGAGGGATCCCCCCCATGTTCCCATACTTCAGTCATTATTTTCCTCTTGTACAGAAGTTCCCCCTCCCTTCTAAAATCCTCTAAAGAATTCTTGAGATTTCAAGCACACCACAACGAAGGACACAATAGGAGGGAGCACTCCGTGCTCTATATCACATTGCTTATAGAAACATGCCTGATATGGGGCAGAGAGTTCCCCTTTTCTTTTGTTTTATTTTATATTTTATATTTATTTCATTTCTCGGGTAGATATAAAGTACAATAATGCACAAAAATTAGGTAAAACATTAAAAGATACAGCAATGAGCAATTACAATACATAGGAAGGAAAGAGAACCAGCTGGAGCCCGAAGGATTGCCTAAAAGAAACAAAGTTCCTGTCTAGAGGCTCTCTTCTCCAGCTGGTCCTAAAGACAAATATTTTAGTCTGTTTTCATTCTCCAAGAAAAACAACTTGTTCAATGCTCACTCACTGAACTCGGCATTCGGTCTGTTAAACATACTTAATCATGCACAACACATCTCTAGACACATAGCGCCAAAACATCGCATCCTGCCAGCACACCTGTATAATCTCTTATTTTCACACAATTTCTAATACATTGATATACATCAGCAAATGCTCGCGATAGTTTGTCCAATCGGCACTTGATTTCCCTGCACCTTCCAGGCTGTTTAAGTGCCAAGTTGCAGTGAGCAAGGTGCTTATTTACAGGCAATAAGTTACATCTTGAAATAAGAAAGGCTATTAATATTATATTATCACATTCATTCTTTTTGGATGATAAGAAATCAAGGGCTTCTTTATGAAATGTCTTAATAATTTATAATTCCTACCTTCCGACTAGGTAGTAGTTAATAAGCAGGACTGTTCTTTTGAGAACTACTGTAAGAAGTATCCCAGTCTTCAGAATTCCAAATAATCTACTCCGCGACAGTAGAATAAATAGCAAGACAAGTTCTCAAAGAACAAAATCTACCTAGCAAGTAGATATATGCACATGGTGTTGCCGCAAACCAAGTATACAATTTCTAATTGTTTGTTATTTTTCTTTACAGCTTCAGAAGTTACTGTTTTCTGCAACCCTATCTCAGAACCCAGAGAAATTGACCCAGCTCAATTTATTCCAGCCACGTTTAATAACGTCAGTTGTGACTTCGAAGAACAGAAGGAAACAGAAGCATATTGCAGGTCAGGAGTCCACAGAGGAAAGAGGGGAATTTGTTGGAAAGTTCACTACTCCAGTTGGACTCACTGTAAGTCGCATTTGATTACATTGAGGGAAAATTCCATTACAGAAAGAGGCTAAGTTTATGAATCCTGGCAACTACCACCTGTTGTCTCCATGAATTTCCTTTCCCAAAGAGTGGAGTTAATTGGATCCTGCACAAACCATTAGTGCTGCTGACTTCTTAATTAGAATTAGCTGATGCAAACTGCTTTACATGTTCAAACCAAAAACACCTGTGGTATAATTTAAATGCCAAAACTAGTTATATGGCTTGACGTATGGACCCTAGCAGAGTCTTTCTTTTTAGCCTTAGAGATAGACTCTGCTAGGGTCGAAACGCCAGGCCATTAACTAATTGTTTGCATATTATTATTATTATATACTTCTGGTAATGAAACCAAGGATGCTTCATAAGTGAACTTAATCAATATTCCTTTATTCGTGGTGTGCCTTGGCCGAGCGGATAAGAGCACCGAACTGAAGCTCTGGTGTTTTTGTTTAGCAGAGTGTCGGTTCGAACCCCAGTCGTAAGCAAGACACTTAACCACATGCTTCGTCCTTCGGATGAGACGTTAAGCCGTAGGTCCCGTGTGTTGTGTAATGCACGTAAAAGAACCCAGTGCACTTATTGTTAAGAGAAGGGGTTCGCCCCCGGTGTTCCTGGGTTGATTGGCTGCATATTGCGCCACAGCACCTTGGTGCTATGTAAAGGAATAGGTCTCAGACCACACATAGCTTCACATACCTTGTAGGAAAAATACTGATCGCTTTGAGACACCCATCGTGAGTATAAAGGGCTATATAAGAACTGCGTATTATTATTATTATTCCCCTCTTTATTTTTTAGGAGCGTTATATCGAATGCACACCTGGTGAGAAACCCTTAGTTATTCTTCATCTAGTCAAGACTCTGAAGCTTAGTCAGATCCTATGCTTTGCCAATACCATTGAGTCAACACACCGTCTTTACCATCTCCTCAAGTTGATTGGAGGTGTAGAGGTTGCGGAGTTCTCGTCCAATCAGACGCCAGGGCAAAGACGTCAGATTCTAAAGCAGTTCAAAGCTGGCAAGATAGAGCTGTGAGTAATTGTTTGAGTTAAACTGGTATTTAAGTCCTCTGTGTTCACACTTTGTCTAATGTTAAATTTGTTCCATGTTTTTAGATACTCTTTTAAAGCTCATTTCTAACATTGGTAATTGTCAGAGACCAGTATCCACACTTGATTTGACCTAACATACACATGAAATACCAAACCTGAGAAAGTTTCAAGTCTTCTGATTTACATGTATTTATCTGAAATGTATGTGACCATCCTAACTTTAAAACAAATATTTTTAGTTGTTGATTGTGTTGTCACTGTTCTTTTTCAGGCTAATCTGTTCTGATGCCATGGCTCGTGGTATGGACATTGAGAATGCTAAATACGTCATATCATATGATATGCCACCTTACATTAAAACGTATATACATCGTGTTGGTAGAACTGCCAGGGCTGGCAATACTGGATTAGCCTACTCATTGCTGCAAGAATATGAGGTTAGTTATAAAAAGCTTAAGTATATCTTTTGTTTTTTAAACTGTTTGATGTTTTAATCCCATATGAGTGTAGGTACACAATGAAACTAACCTGTGCAAATTTCACTTCAAAAGGTGGGCCTGTTTTTGAGATATCACTGAAAAACCGGAACAAGCGTTTCCCCGCAGGAAGAATGTTCCCTATATGAATACACAATCTGAGAAGCTTTACGGCCGTAAAGCTTCTCAGATTCAAATTTTGGGGGATAAAAAGTGATATATTTTTCCATAACCGCAGTACTTCGAAGTGAAAAGTTTCTCAAAATGCATTATACTATCCAAGGCTGCTGTACTTCTTACCAAGTGAGTTTTTAATGCCATTAATTTCCAGAGTCATTACCAAACGTGTACATTCCCTTTAAAGAGGAAGAGTGTGATCAATTTTGTGATGTACTCGTTTTCAAATAGATAGAGTCAGCTTCTCCTGAAGACAATCAGAGCATTGTGATTGAGTTACAACTACCGGTTCTTTTCAGAAACACACTACTCAAAAGAGATTTACACATGGTGCTACTGCAAACCTCACCTGAATATATAGAGCCTTTAAGTGGGTGGGGAAACAATAACAAGTCTCACGTTATAATGGTGTTAATTGCCATTGTATTTTATACCTTCCAGTAGTCCAGTGCAAGGTGTTTTGTTGATCTAGTCATAAATTAATTTCTCAGGCCTTTCACGGTTTTTGCATTTATACAACAGAACATGACTTAATTATTAATTTGTTCATCAATTCAGGTTCCCAGGTTGTTGAAGATGCTGATGCATGCTGGGAAGACTAGTATGACGAAGCATGATATTGAGGAGGATGAAATGGATTATCTGGTAGAGTCGTATGAGAAGGCCTTGCAGAAACTACCAAACGTATTGCGGGTAGGTCTTGTTTCATCTTGCTAATTTGTGTTTCTATTATAAGTATTAATAATAATAATTTATTTATTTATATTGCGTCCATTCCATAAAAAGCGCATAACAAAAAACAGTCAACAATAACTAAATTAAGCAACAACAGCAAAAAAGAAGATGATTAAAAAAATCTATAACAGGAAAAACACAAATAAATTGGTAAATAGCTAGGAAATACCCTTGTGGTAATTTGCCGCGCCTTCCACCTCTAGGTCTCGATTCGAATCCCGATGGGGGCACTGTGAATTGGGTTTTCAGTCCCTGCCTGATTGCGTGGGTTTTCCCTGGAACATTTCTCCGAGGTTTTCCTCCTCCATCTAAAATTGAAACTTCATTTAGTGTCTTCTCTCTACAGGGTTCTTGGCTAGTATAGTGATTAATTTCGCTTTTCGGAGAGTCATTGGGCTCACAACCAGAATTAATAAATAAAAATGAAATTGAACCCAGAGAAGGAAAAAACACCAAACCCTTACAGCAACAGGACTCCCCATACACTTCAAAGGCATAACATTATACAGTTAATATAAAAATGTAGTTAGTGCTTGGGAGAGCAACAATAATTGCAATAAAACACAGTCAGTTTTTAAAAAAGCTTTAACAAAATAAGTCTTCTGAACAGATTTCAAAGCATTGAGGCTTTCATCGTTACGGTAAGATTGAATAAATATTTGCAGATTTTCACGCAACTTACATGTTATAAAGATGGTCATGGTGGAAATTTCCCTTGAATTTGTTTTGCTTGAAATGCTTAAGCTTTCAGGAAATGAGTAAAACAATTGGTCTTTATCACCCATGATTAAATCCGATGTTTGACAACTTAAAATATAAAGTGGGGTTCTTGACTGTTTTCCCGTGACTCCGAAGACCGATTTCGCTGAAACTTTCACAGGTTTGTTTTCTCATGTATATGTTTACCAACAAAAGTTGTACATGTGCTTTAAGTGGAAGTTTATTTCAGAGTATACCTTTCAGGTACTAAGAAACAAGGGACCCTCAAAGTGATAGCTTGAGTGCCAAGTTTGACACTTGCAAGAGGAGCTACTTAGCTCTCAACTTGGATAGAAATTCAATGCAGGGGTGATACCAACTGAGGCTAAACTGTTTGGTTTATTCTCAGTTTGTAAAGGTTTTTCGATTTTTTAACAGAATGGTATAATTCATAGCTGCGAACTATTACGAATTGTTCGTAATTATTACGAATTTATCTATGAATTACGAAAAACCCGAATTGCCGAGTATTAGAAAACGCGTGGAAACCAGAGACAGCGTGCACACGTGGTCGGCATACGTATATATGTACATGTTTTCGGCGACCTGTGACTTCAGGGGAGTGGTTTCTCACAATGTTTATACTATCAACAGCTCTCCGTTGCTGGTTACCAAGTAAGTTGTTATGCTAATATATATTTTGAGTAACTCCCAAACGTGTTCAGTGCCTTTAAAGACGTTATCGCAGACTATTTTATTCCCCTACACATCACTCGTATCTTAAAAGAGAATTTGTTTTCTCTTTTCTTTCTTCGACAGATGGAGAAGCATTACTCTATGTGATTGACCAGTGATCAACCTGCAGTAGATGTGTTGAAGAGAAACTAAAACCAGTTGTTATCTGTTAGTGACATTTGGGGCAGATTTTATAAAGAGCTAAGATTAATTTTTACTGTGTATTCAATTCCATAAACATTTATTTCGTGATGTTGGTTACAAAGACATGTACAGGTTATTTACAATTAATAATTAATCTCACATAAACAAACGTTATGATTTTGAATGCACGAAATGTTATCGAGTACGCAAAATTATTTCAAGCTTACACAATTTTTGTTTTCAATCGAAGATTGATTAAAACAATGATCACAAAATGATATTGACCACTTGGAACGATAAAACCCAGTTTTTGTCTGTGTACATTTTTTCTGTTGGTGCTTTGCAACGTGTTCATTTGAACATTTGCATTTGCCCCAAAGATACCAATAATAAATCTGAGGTAACTCAGCGATTTACGCAACAAATAATGGGTACTGATGTTGACTGACTGATAGTGATAGTTTTTGGCTGTTTTCGAACAAGTTGACACTGTATTCTGCTCAAACCGTCATAGGTGCCATAATTAAAGCCCTTCTTGAAAACGTTGCCTTAAAGTCTTTATTACGTTTGCAAGGTGTATCGTTTTGTTACCTGAAGAGAAAAATGTCCGCAGGCCACTTTTGCCAATCCCGGGCTAGTCTTGGTTCAAGATGTTCTTGTTGAGTATAGAAAAACCAGAGGGTCTACATACACTCAACATTACACACGTCCGCGACTATTTCACCGATAGAGGGCATCCTCTGGAAGCCGCAAACCAATCATCATGAATGATTTTAGTGCGATGTGGTAGGTGATCTGGAAGTTTTCACGTTAGTTGAGTGATATTGAACAAAAACGTTGTGCACAAAACTAATCCCAGGCCTGATTTGATTAACGGAAAGATGTATTTGTCTTAATTAGTCTGTTGAACTCCGATGGCGTTTCTGCCTCCAGTATAACCACAGTACAGCAACAACAGCCAGAAATGCTATCCCAGCCATTATACTGAAAGCCACGATGTAATCTCCAGTGGTGTCATAAATCAATCCTGGTGGGCACAAAAATAAAGGAAATAGTTAATTTTTGTATGAACATTGATAAAGTGGTAAGTAATAATGATACTTTAAAACTTAAATAAATGATGTGTACATTGTAAAAATCCAATGTGGGTTCATGAATTAGGAAATTGTCTAGCATTAACTTTTAACTTCCGGTTTGAACTGGAGGTCAAGCTCAAATTGGGTCACAGTTTGTGTATCGTTTGTTTGATTTAATAAAGACCTGTCGGATGATGTATGGCTAGTAAGAATCCAATGTGTGGTTCAGGAGTTATGATTTTTTACATGGATGATCTTTGGGTGGACAATATACAATGAAACAGCAAGGCCAAATGTAATCATAAATGTAAAAGTACACTACATAGGCTAGAACATTGATATAAAGGTAAGTATTACACTGGTAGCAAATCCCAATCGGCCTATATAAACTGACTGTTTATTACATAATATCTTGACTTGGAAATCAGCCACAGTAAATATCACATTGTAGTTGTGCGTATTTTTTTGTGTGTAAACAAATATCGAAAAAAAAAATAACACGCACACACACATTCTCAAATATGCATCCCTATGAAGCAATCATTTATGCTTTTCTTTGTCCATGCCCATGACCATTTGGTTTGTAAGACGAGCTGTGCCTGTCATTATTCTTGGGGATAAAGACGAAACCAGTCTAGACAAATGGCAATGAGCTCACCTGGAAAGTATAAAAGAAGGAGCAATGTAGCACTAGCCAAAAGTCCCAACCACCCCAATACATGGCCCATCTGTTCCTTGCCGAATGTCTCCTTAATGACAACATCAAGTAGTATTGTAGTCATTGCCATTGCATTTCCAAACGTGAACGTTTTCGCAAAAATCGGCCAATAAGACACCAAGAACAGTATAAATGTTGACAAAACTTTGTTATGACTAGACATATACCGGACTGAAAAACAGTACACGTGACAGGGCCTTTTAGCAGAACGTTTATTATTTTGTTCAGAGATTATCAGATACACAATTAATAACTTAAGGGAGTTGCAAGAGAGGCACTTGAAGACGGTACTCTTTAAAGTTTAGACCCGGATGAACTCCCAGTGCGTTTCTGCCTCCAGTATAACCACAGTAAAGCAACAACAGTCAGTGATTGTACACCAGCCATTAGACTGAAAGCCACGGCGTACTCTCCAATAGTGTCATTAATCAATCCTGGTGGGCAAAAAAGAAAAAATGAAAACAACTGTAACAAATTCAAAAATATATTGTAACATTAAATAAAAGGTTTTTTAAACGGCGGGCAAAGTTTTATCAACTTATTACATTCAACAAAGTTTAAATGCTTCTCTAACTTGTACTTGGTTTCTATGGCTGTACTACAATTTTACACTCCAAAGTTATGTTTTAACAGAAATGTGCAAAGATGGTTTGCGGTACCTTTAGTTTTTTCACTGCATTAACTCACCTGGGAAATATAGAAGAAGGAGTAAGGTCACACCGGCCACAAGGCCCGTCCATCCCATCGCATGCCCCATTGTATCTTTACTGTATATCACCGCAGTGACAACATCTATGAGTATTGTAGACATTGCAATAGCATTTCCAAATATGAACGTGTTCACAATAATCGGCCAATAAGACACCAAGAACGGATCGACAGCGTAATAAATGGAAGTCGTTAGTAAAGTTAGAGCAAGCCATGTGTATGTGCTGACCACTTGCACTCTCTGAGCCAAAGGACCAATCACAACGCAAGCTATCACTCTCCCGATGCCATACGCGACGATGAAATGCGAGGCTTCTTCCAGTGTGAAATCTTTATGCACAGTAGTGTACTGCACGTAGTAGACTATCCAAGCAGAGTAGGTCATTGTCCAAACGGAGTATATAAATACAAGAAGCCAGAATGATATGGATGAGAATAAACCCAGCTGGAATGTATCTTTAGCAAATGAGTAGATTGTTGTAAAACATCCAAAGCGGTTGCTTGGTACCACTTCATCGTCCCTGGTCTCTTGCTCGTCGTCTGTGTGAGCTGCCTCATAACCATCTTGACTCCCACTAGCAGCAGGTGGTTTTATCAGAGCTCCACAGACAGCGAGATGTAAGAGTAGTCCTCCAAGTAGTAGCATTGTTCCCCTCCAGCCGTAGATATCTATGAAAAGTTGTATCAAGGGCACAACAGCCACGAAGACCAAAGCGTTTCCGAGGGCTGCAATGCCGTAAGCCGCTGTGATAGATGTGCTAAAATATCCTCCAATGAGATGCTTTGTTATTACGAATGAAACTCCAATAGATGGTCCTGGATAGTAAAACAACAACGATTTTTTAATCATCATAATTAGTGGAACACAGAGAATACATCAGTACACATAAATCAAACAGGAATATTTCTTTTTAGAATTTGAACTAATTTGTGCTAGTAAACTCCATTACAATATGTTGATTGTTTTTTTAAATACTGAACAGTGGCAATGATTGACGAAGGAATAGGAACTTTACGTCCCACCTCTTTAGTCCGACAAACCATTTTTAGAGCCTTAAACATACTATTGTTTGTTTAAATGAATGTATCAAAGTATCGTCAAACCGTTTTATCCCTCCCACCGTGACTGACAATGTGTGACATCATTGTACGTAATGACAACAAACATAGCTGGTGTCCAAGGGAAATCTGTGGGGGGGGGGGGGGAAATAGTCTCATACGGACAGACTCTCCTGCCAAACGGACATTTTGTCCGTTAACATAGACTATGTCACATTTGTATACATAAATAGTGACCTTATAAATGTAATGCATTTCCTGACTGGCAAGATATACCACACTTTCATCATATAAATGGGAAATTTTACATTTTGTGTCATAGTTTTAACATGAATTCAAGAGTAACAAAACGACAGCGTACAATTTTTGAGATGTCCTCCTTTTCTACATCTATAAAACCAGATCTATTAAACGTAATATTTAGTGTATTCTCCCTTGTGCTGCGTACAAACTGTGCCTGTAGGAACTCCAGGCTCTGTGGCTCTTTTGTAAACATGTGATGTCACAGGTCACATGGTCTATTGCTTGTCTCATGTTTGTGCGAGTATTGGTTTTTGTTGATTCGTGTTCCTGATGGAAATGCCCGGTGGATATTCGCTTATTACTCTCTCAGATGTACCACGCTTGTGTTACGCAACCTAAAATAAAGGTCAGTTTGACCACCCACACGTTGCATAAAGGTCAGCCTTGCTACCCCGGGAAAGGATTAGGTTACCTTTGTGGCTACGTCCAACCACCACCAAGGACGTCGCCAAGGCATAACAAAATTATTTCCCAACAACCATGCAGCAGAGGACGCCAATAACCAACCTGTCAGCACCGTGTATTGCAGCACGGCTCTGGTACACTGCGGGGGTCTTCTGCGGCGAATAATGTATTTTATCGTTTATGCGATAAAATGAATTATACTTTTAAGGGGGTACATAATAAGTAATTATCAAGCAGCATTATAATTACCTGTTAAAACGGCAAGGATGAAGGTAATGGCGTATAAACTGGAAAGAAATGACGCAGTTATTACGGAAACGCCGGCAACCAATCCACCTACTGTCAACACATTCCTGGCGCCAAATCGCTCTTTGAGGGGCGTTGCCAGGACACCTGTTAAGAAAAAGGCAATACAAAAAGTCACATTTCAGACATGTATGTGATAGCAGAACTAGTGGGTAAATTTACTCATGATTTACATCTGGGTATAAGGAGGTTATTGGGTTTGAACACATGGTTAGTCTGCTAAGTTTTCAAAACCTGGCCAACAAATTGTCGTATCACGGAATAGTACTGGCATGGCATAGCTAAACGAGGGAATGTTGCGTTCATCGGCTTTTTGATCAATTTTGGAAATTAAGTTTTTTAAGGGAAATTTGAAAACCTTTAAAAACTAAAGACTTTCGGATATAATGACAAACTGTCTCAATTTAGTAGGAGCAAGACGAGATACACTCCCTCTTGCACCGGGGCCTTTCTTTCTTGTCAAAACTTGCTAGAGGGAGATGCTGTGTGGTCAACAATACAGTGGTAAGATGTACAGGCGAAACATTTTAATCATTTACTTTGATCAATCGTAATTGTCAACAAGAAAATGGATATATTTTAAAAATATTATTTGTCAACTCCGTCATTCATGCTCCGGCAAGAGTTCTGTAGTATTAACTTGAATTATTTTAGCATAAGATTAACTCCCTATCCCGTGATTACAAATCTGGCTTTTTGTAAAATTTCTAGTTTTGACAACAAACTGAATTGTTCTTTGTTTGTACTTGCATTTATACATTTTGTTTCACTTGCTGGCAGAACAGCATTCTACTCGCGTTCGATTTTCCTATCCGACTACAGGATATGAACCGTTGAAATGTTTCCGTATACAGGCCTATGTTTATTATAGCAGTGAATTTCAAATACATGTTTCTCTGAATTGAATTGAATTTCTTGAGATTTCGATGGCTCGCAATAATTCACTGAAAGATTTTCGAATTTACCTGAAAGTTGAGTACCTGCGTCTACATAAGCAACCATCCAGCCAATTAGCCAAGTCGAAGTGACGAACTGTTCTTGTAGGGTAGGTAACATCATACCCAGACCTTTTAATAAAACAACCCAAGCTGAATGGGTTGCAAATAAACACAACACAGCAATCCAACCTTGAACCCCACCATCTTGTAAAGCTTCTTTTAAGGAGGGTAGAATACGCTCACAGCAGCCAGGCTCCATTTTGAATTACTTCACTCTACTGATACAACACGTAGGCCTGCAGAGTTGTTCAGGTCAAATTTTGTGAAAACATTGATATGCATGGTAAGTTTCATTCAATGGAGTATTTCGTCCTGCGAACTTTGCACTACAATAGCTTATTACTTATATTTACTGACCAATGTTAAGTCCTGCAAAGAGACAACCCTTTAGAAAATTCACCCCAGTCAACACAGTGTGTTATCAGTGTGGTCATAGTGTGCACACTATGACCACACCGAAACCACACTGTGAACACACTGTGGTCATTCCACAGTGTGAATTGCCACTCTGTGAACACACTGTGAAATCACCGTGGATTATTTACAGTGTCTGTTCACACGGTGAACACACTGTGAACACACTGGTCATTCCACAGTGTGTATTGCCACTCTGTGCACACACTGTGAAATCACCGTGGATTGTCCACAGTGTCTGTTAACACGGTGAACGCACTGTGAACACACTGTGGTCATTCCACAGTGTGAATTGCCACTCTGTGAACACACTGTGAAATCACCGTGGATTAT
>JAUELU010000065.1:636278-648994 GCA_032357145.1 Evasterias troschelii | reverse complement strand
TGAATTAGAAAAAGACCTTAGTGCGCTGGTGAAAGTAGATGTTAAAACGATGTAAAACAATGACAATTTATGTACGTGCTGCGTACCGTATAAACCAATGAGCAACCTCCTTTTAAACACTTTGATAGAGCGCCCTCCCATGACACCACTTACGCACAAGGTCTGTCCTATTGGACACTCGTTATGTGACACGAGTGCAATCATCTGCACGCACACAGCTTAAGCTAATTCCGGCTCAAAAGCTGGTATAAGTTTGTGTGTAATTTTGCAAAAAATTACCCTTTTCCTAGTTCAAAAGCATTTATATGTGTGAAGTGAGCATGGCTTACAGTGAAATTACACCAAGCACCTAAACAAAATAGCATAACCCCCCCCCAAAAAAAAAACAAAACAAAAAACAATTGTCCTGCCCTTTGCTTTTCCAAACGTACTGTACATAACCGTACCTTATCTTGATTCAAGAAGGGGAAGCACACCAGTGAGAGCAGTTTTATCATGCATGTCTACCAATCATGCCGAGTCTCAAATCCTATTTGTAATATATTATAAAATAATATAACTATATATATATGTAGCAAACTATGCTTCCTGTATGTCACAATAAATTTCTTGCATTTACAAGTTGACGCTGTTCCCTGTTTCACCAAGTATTCACTAATTAGTGATTCACCTCTAAGCTAGTAGATGGTGGTCGGGTTGGCATGGATGGTGGTCAGGTAGGCATAAATGATATTTTTCTTCACCTTCCACCTCTGGGATCACGGTTAGATTCCCTCATCGCGTGGGTTTTCCCATGAATAATACTCTGGGGTTTTCCTCCCACATCTAAAACTAAAAAGTTCCTTCTTTGTCTTCTCTCCATGGGATTCCTGACTAGTATATAATTGAGTTTGCTTTTCTGAGAGTCCTTGGCTTCAAAACCAGAATTAATATATGACATAAAATGAACTATTTTGACCCTAAAACAAAAGCGTCTTGACAGAGCAAATAATGTTTTGGGATCAAACTTTTTTACGTGAAACTGAAATACTTTGTGTAGGTAGCACGTTGAGTCCTACAACTCAAATAAACATGTTCGCCTTTTTTCCTGATTTTTCTACAGAAGAACCGATAAAAAAAAATTCAAAAAGATTTAATTGACTCAGAAAGGAAGCACTATTCATGTATAGTTTATCAATAATTCACAGGCAAATTGGAAGTCAAAGTATTGAGAAGTAAAACCATATTGCACACAAAATTATGGAAAAAAAGAAAGAAAAAAAGTACTGTACAAGAAATAAAAAATAATTTCAAACACCATGGCGATAGTAACAAAAAAAATCAAATAATGCTGGGCCAAGTGGTTTTTCCCTGATCCGTTGCTTGTAGATTGTTGTTGGGACTGCTCAAAATTCTTTTTTGGGTGGTGGTTCATCTAGTAAATTTCACACTACAAAGGTAGAACCCATTGCAATAAAAATGATTTCAGTGCCATCAGCAGTTCAGCTTATTCTAGGGGAGGAAAAAAAATTGCCGTAATCTGAAAATAAGCAGTGTGCAGAAGAATGGTAAACACGCTGGGGGACTTTTTTAAAGTAAGATGACTGGCCCTGCCGGATGAGGAACAAGAAACTGGCAAACCCTTTTGGTAACACGCAAAAATCTGTTTTATTACTTCGGCCATGAAGAAATGCTGACAAACATCTTCAACAACTTGTGGCACCGTAATGTTAGGGGTTGTCTTTGTAGCCATGTATGTAGCCATCACAGCCTTTGATGTAAGCACCTGGTGAAAACATGCCCAATGATGGTTCCAGTTCAGCTATTTCAATCAACATTCAATGGTAAATTGTTTCGGACGCTGCTTCAATTCTGCTTCAATGCTCCGTTTGTTGGACTACCTGCATGGCGATGACTGTGCAAGACCTCCATAAACTGTTCAGGTAGAGTTCCTGTATTACATGCACTTCAGAATGGTTGGTCTACTCGGAATACCAGTGCTTTGCAATTGTAAAACACATTTTGCATATCTTTTGCCAATGTACGACCAGCCTGATTTAGTTCAAAACGATTACAGGCAGACGTTCTGTCCAAGTAGTGTAGCTGGTTTGCAGGTAGCAATTGGAGCTTGAAGGTTCTGTAATAACTTGGCCAACAGGTTGGTCAAGTGGTTAGACTGCAGAACTTGCCATCACAAGGTTGTGTGTTTGAATCCTTCAACGCTTTAACCACTGATTTCACAATTACTAGAATAAGTGTTGTCTTCTAGTTACTGAACCACTTAATTCATAACCATAGACGTTAAACCGATGTTTGCATGAGAGAGATTGGCTGTTGCCAGCCTGGCTTTGCCAAGTTCCTTTGTTGGGAAGATCATCTAAACAACAACTTTGTGCTGGCTTAGCCTAATTGGTCAGTGCCTTTTTCAGAAAACTGTCTGGAGCGCCCAACATCTCAGCCAAGCTTGATCTTTAGCCAGTCTCATCTCTCATATCTGTTCACCAAAGCATGCCCAGAGAGTCAAGAAAGCATTGGTAAACATATTCCAGCTGTAGTAGTGCCACATTACATTTCATTGTATGGTGAGGTTGTTGTTTGTTTGTATTACCTCCGCTTCCCTTTGACTTTTGTCGGCTGTGCATTCTTTGCTTTATTCACATATTTCATGTACTCGATCTCTCCGTCCAATGTCAGCAACTCTTGCCTCAGCTTCTGGTTAATCTCCAGTAAAGATTCTAGAACATACAAATAGAAACAAATGCCATGAAAGAGATGGCATCAACACAACATCCATTTGATACCAGTGGTCATTAATATATTTTTCTGTGTCTTACAATTTTGAAGGGTGCCATGGCCGAGCGGTTTAGAGTATCGGATTCAAGTTCTGGTGGCTTAGTCATCGGGGTGTGGATTTGAGTCCCGGTCATTACGCACGTGTCCTTGAGCAAGAAACTTATTATCTATACTTATTATCTCTTTGACCGGGGGTATTAATGGGTACCTGGGAGGTAGAGGTTGGAATTGTGTTTGAAAAGCCTCCAAATTGCCACAGCACCTTGGGCTGTTTACTCCCCAGGGAGCTGAGAAAGATTACAGTGAACGTTATGATGAAAAACCGGATGATCTAGAAAACCCTTGTGGCGGGGCAGAGAACCAACACACAACTCAACTCACATATGGCCCTGGTAAATAGTATTGAACCTGGGTCACCTTGGTGAGAGGCGAGCGCTTTAAGCACAAGCCAACCATGCCACCATAGGTTCAAGTTTACAAAAGAAAAAAGGTATTTTAAAGTTGTTGAGAGCAGGGAGGGGCTCAGACCCTGTAGACCCGACCCCTGGATCCACAACTGATTCACTTCTTCGAACAAGCTCCTTTTCTCAATGAGCTTACCTGGATCTTGGGGTGCCCCACTCTTGTCTCCAGAGAAAAGTTCAGTGGTTCCCTGGGGCTTGTATTTAACAGGTGGCGGCGTAACGGCAGGCGTGTGAGGAATTGAGTTCAAACGTTGCTCATTGCTGGGGGCCTCTGTAGTTGGTAAAAAAAATAAAAAAATAAAAAATAGCTTTGGTGGTTGGAGTTTATTCGGCAATGGATGGTATGGTGGCCCTTGTTTTTACAAGGATGAAATTACAGGCCCAGTTTTTTATACATCAAAATAATCCATTGCTCACATGAGCACATAAGTGCAGTAACAAGTGCATTAATGATTAGGTTCATCAGGGGAGGTGGGTAGGATGAGCGCATAACTCCATTCAAATCATTTTCACTCTAGCAGTGTCATGGGCCAATACACCAATCCATTAAGCCACGCCCATTTCTCATTTGACCAATCAAAACCGCAAAATCTAATCACCATTTGAGCCGTTTGGTGATCTTTGCACTAATGGAGATTGGGTTTCGCAGCTGTGATTGGTCAACTCGTAAGGAGGCGGGGCTTAATGGATCGATCTATTAAATCAACACAACTGTGTACTGGCGGGGCCGATTAAATCAACTTTATTTTGCAATGCATATTTGTATAGACCTTTCTTTTGCAAGTACAGCCCAATTTTTTGCCAACCAAGGTTGGAAAACTATGGAAAGCCATTAATGCAAAGAAAGAATGTGTTGAATTTGTTGAAAACAAATATGGGATGTTTTTCTTTTAAATGAAAGTTTGCGGAAGTGTTGAATTTGTTCATACTGTCTGTTGACACTATCAAATGTTTGGTAACATTTGGCTGTCCACGCCGACCAGAGTGGTTTGTTAATCAAGAATAGAAAGGTCTATTTGTTAACCTTAAAATTACGTTTGTGTAAGTTCAACTTGTGACCAAAGTAAAGTTCAGGGCCCAATTTCACAGAGCACAAAAAGAAGCTAAGCAAATAAAAATTATGTTTACCGAAACATGGCTACCAACCAAAATAGCATATCACATGTACCAATTGTGACTGGTTTCCTGCTAATTTTTGATTATCATAAAACTGTTAGCAATATTTTTAGCTGAAGCAGCTCTATCAAAATAGGCCGAGGAAGTTGGCTTTGCACATGTTTAGCCTTGACTGAAGTCAACATTTCTATAATTTATATTTGCAGTTTTTACATACATTTAAGTAAGCTAACTGCTTAAAGTGCATGGCATTACACATATTACAGAGCATTGCTAGAGTTAAAGGCAGATTGTTTTTTTAGCTAGGACCTTTCCTTCAATCTTAAAGAAACTCAACTTAAAACAAGTGGTCTTCTGATAAGATCAGCATTTTATGAACTGTTCCATATCACGGATATTTATTGATGCTGATTTTTGGAAGATTTAGAGTTGTTTGAAAATTAAAACTGACTAACAACTCTTCAGGACGTTTAAAATTACGCACAAATGCAAGACTGTATACAAGGACGCCACACACTGGGCCACATTTCAAGGAGCTGGTTACCACAGAATCCTGTGCTTATGGCACTATGTAAAGTTCTAAATTCTATGGGCCGTAAGCGCAGGATTCCAGGGCAAGCTGAGCCACGAAATTGTCAGTTGATGATTTGTGCTGATGAATTATTTTCTACTTTGGTTTTGCAGAGATACATGTTCAGTGCCTAACTCAATGGCACTGTTCACCCTAGAATTTAGCACTTTGATAGTGCTGTGATAGCGCTTTGTTTAATATGTCAAACGTATGTATCATAAGCCCAGAATTCTGCTGTCAGCAGTGCCATGAAATTAGGCCCTGGTCTTCAGGAACCCAGCCCCCTTAAACCTACATGTATAACCATTCTTAATACTCACCACCGCCTTCCTTCTGTTGCGCCTTAGGTGACGGTTTGCCGCCGCTTTTGCCCTGTCCCCAGGCATTCTTCTTGTTCCTATTACTATAACCAGTCAACCCCTGAGAGGGTGCCGTCGTACCCGCCGGTTTGGAAGCCCTTTTTGCCGGTGAGTACTTTGATTTGTTATTCTGCTGAATGCCGTCCCGTTGCGAGCTGGCCTGCTCAATCTTCATTCCTACTGTATCTGAACAAACGAACAATCAAACAAACAAACCAAAATAAAGCGAACCTGTCTCTTAAACTTTGTCGGTGTTCAAACCAAGATTGCTGAGCGATGACACACAAAGTAACCTATATTATATTTTTGATAAACCACAAGGGACATGTGTAATTGCACTACCTTTCTTTGATAGTTGATGAACAATAAAATAAAACAACTTTGGATATGCTTTTCCAACATCACAAGGTCTCATTAGAAGTGTCTGTTTCTATACTAAGAAATGCCTTTGAACCTTGAATTGAGTGATTGTGCTAACAATTTCACACCAACATATTTCCGCTTTGGAGTTGGCGGTTGCAATACACCCCTTGCACAGGCCGTAAAACGCAGAGGACAAACCATTGAAATTCTGACATCTGTAGGCACCACGCACATCTATCAGCCTTTGTAGGTCAGTGAGGGCACTGTTTGAGCGCCTGATGTCATATGCATGGAGTCTAAAACTATGCGCTTGCGCATCCAATTTGGGTGTGTGTGACTGAATATTGATTTACTAACAGAGTGGGGAAGGAAGACTACGGTAATGCAGGAGTAGTTGCTGAGATTGTAATGACGCATTGCTTGGAAGAAGTATTTGATTGCTAAAAATATATACATAAACTTACCTTTATGAATTTCTTTGGAAGTAGTCGGTATGGACGGAATATAAATATCTGCTGTGTGATGATGGGGTCTACCCTGAGTTGTCTCTCCTGATGAGGGCCCCTCCCTAACCCTCATGTTTGCCACGCCCCTTGGGGAGTGCTCTCCCGGCAAGGAGTGTGCAGAGTTGACTGAAGATTGACTTTGGTGGCTGTTTGCTGGCGGGAAGCTCAGACTGGTGTCTGGGGCATTTCCGTAGTCACTTTTTTAAGGAAAGATACAAGTTTGGTTGGAGAGTAAGTAATTAAGAACTGAATATGATTTAGTGAATTTAACTACTGTAGGCTCATTCTGATAGGTCTAATAAAAGTAAGCATGGCAGCCAAGTGGCATGGTTAACAACCTATATGAGTACACATAACATTAAAAGTGAAATCATAAAATGATAATCTAAAGTAATTTGTAGGCCTATAGGAAGAAAAAACCAGCACTAGACTTCGCATAGCATTATTAGACTCATCCTAAGATGAGTTTTCCATATTGCCATAGTGATCTGTATTGCAACTTCACACTTGGTTTAGAAATTAAGATTGATACACAGTAAAAATCATTGTTGGTTCTTTGTGAAATTGACCCAGAGACTTTTACATCTTGCTCAAAGTAGACAAACATGTAAAAGAAAAAACAATAAGAAAATACTCATTAAAAAAAGAAAGAAATTGTCAATAATTTATAGGAACAAACACAGATAAAGATCACTTTAAAAAGTATTAAACATGGGCCAACAATTAATATGTATAACAAACAACAATAATAATACACAGTGCTTTTTATACATGTAGCGTTTCTAAAAGGCACCTCAAAGTGCCACCATCCTATTCTTTTAAACACATGCAGAGCTACATTTGAAACAATAAGACCCAATTTACAAGATTCTGCGGCACAGATTTTATGCAGCCAACCATACCAGAGATACCGGGGTGAACCCCTTCTCTTAACGATAAATGTCACTGGGTTCTTTTATGTACATAACACAACACACAGGACCTACGGCTTTACGTCCCATACGAAGGACGCAGCAATAATGGTCAAGTGTCTTGCCTAAGGACACAAGTGTCGTGACCGGGTCTCGAACCTACACTTTGCTGATCAGAAACACCAGAGCTTGAGTAACAAGTGCCCTTGACCATTGGCCACGACACCCCAAAACCCACACCCCAAAACCCACACCCCAACCTGCTGAAAAAATGTGAAGAAAAACATCAATACATAAATCAAGACAAGATAAACAAAGTTGATGAAAGTACAATTTTTAGAAAGCATGGCAGTGTCATGATGCATTCATTATAACATGTATAAATATGAAGACATCAATGCATTCAATATAATTTGCATTAGGAAAACAAACATCAACAAATAAATCAATACAAGATGAACAAAGTTGATGGAATTGTCAACATTTTAAAATAGTATGGCAGTGTCAATGCATTCATTATAAAATTTACAAATATAAATGCATTTACATAATTTATTTGATAGTGCTCCGCATTCTGTCTTGTGTCTGTACAAACGTACAAGAGTGCATACCAATCATGAATTAATTATATCATGAAAAAAACACATTGGCTCAATAGAAAGCGAAACAGCTGTAGATAGAAAGAGAAAAAACATCTGTGGAAAGAAATTATGCATCAAAGAAGGAATCAGGCATTCAGAAATTCAGATATCAACACAGCAATCAAATAACAAGCACATGACAAAATTAGTTCAATTTGTCTTTACAAACGTTACAAATTCCACATAAATACATTGAAATGAAACAATTTAAGAAATGTAACCAATGCGGCCATTGGCTGCAGATGTGGCTGTTGAAGTAAAGGTCTTTGCAGAGAAATGGCCACAGCTGCAGCCAAAGCCAGCAAGAGACTGCGCACGTCTTGAATTCAGTTCAACTCAATTCAAGACATTATTTATGTCCTTACTCTAGTACAAGAGAACAAAAATGCAATGCATCAAAAACAAAGTAAAATAACAGTTAGTAAAATTCGATTTAAACAGTATACCTATAGTAGAAACAGGAGTATAGGCTGATTGAGTAAGTCAAAACTTTTAGAAATCAGCCCTTGGACAAGACAGATGGCCAAACAGACAAATGACTAGACAGACATTGGACTGGGCATTTGTCTATATTAAATAGCATTATTCAAACAACAAGATAATAGAGATGTATAAACAACTACATGTTCAATGTAGACAATGAAAAATAGCTTAAGCAGAGAAAGCTATGGCACATATTGACTAAAAAGGAATTTTTTGTCAGTGGAGTTAGAATGGGCCACTGATGGTTGAGACTTAAGTTCTTCACCAATGGCAATCCACAGGCAAGGACCAAAGAACTTGAGGACCATCGAACTAGACTAAAGTCTAGCGTAACTCTGAATGTATCGACCTGTTACACTTAACTCACACATTTCAATGGAATTTAAAGTTCTCTATAATGTTCTCCATTCACACGTTACCTTTGTGCTTTTTAAAATTGTTTATGCAAGTTCTGTTAACAAAGAAAAAGATGATCCAGAAAAATGCCTGGAATTTACGACAGTTGGAAGAAAACAAAATCTTGGACAATACTCACTTTTGGTTTTTAAACCCGCTCTGCGTCGGCGGGTAACTATGCTGGGGCTTGTTGGGTCGTGACCCCCCAGGACCAGGGAAACTCTGGTGCGTCTGCGGTGGCTGTGATGAATGATGCTGGCTGACAGGCTGGGAGTGGTATTGAAGGGGTGGGGAAGAGGGTCTATATGATGGATGAGTGGTGGTGTAGTGGTGTGGTTTGGGGGCCCGGTAACCATTTGGGACACCTCTTTTGTTGTCAACTGGAGGTAGCTGTACAGCCTGTAAACAACAACAAAATTAAGTGTTCATGCACATTTATATTCATAAAACATCAAAACTTTAAGCCGTACTAACACAAAGCAAACCAATCATTTGATAAACCCTTTTTTTTTACATGGAAACTCATGCAGGGAACCCTTTTGCATATTGCCATCATACAGAAACATGGTGAAAGAATTGAAAACTTGCAAATATTCTGGGAATTGATACCCTAACCTATATTCAACCCATGTCTCAACTCATAACCTCCCAACTGATCCTGGTAGGAGTTACATCCCATATTGTTGATCTTTCATCCCAGCGCTGCAACCTGCGGAGGGCATAAGACCCAACGTTTGGTGACTGAACCAACCCTATATCTTAATCTTGACCTCTCAACTGTTCCTGATTACCAGAGGATCAAGTGCCTTTCCAGAAACTGAGGGCTTGGCACCATAAGTCTGGCTAATGAACCCCCATCATTAATCTACATAATGTCTCACCTGTTCCTGATTACCAGAGGGGTGTCGTTCAATCCCACCGCTGCCACCGACCGAGGGCTTGGTAACCTGCTGCCAATCTGGTGACTGAAGTAATGAACTACCTTGTGAACTAACCCGTTGTTGGTCTTGCTGTGAAGATGGCGAAGCATTGGAGTGCTGAGGTTTACCGCGGCCTTGGTCTGCTGCTGATGGCGGCACAGACTTCCCTGACATTGTGCGGTTCATTGAGAGTGGAGATGCTGCAAAGACCCTGTGATAAAATTAACAGAGCATATCAACCCCTAAATCCTGCACACTGTTACAAGATAAGAATTTATCCAAGATATCAGTACATACTTCAGGCAGGCCCTGAACTTTAATCTAGATGGGAAACAGCAAATTAACAAGCACTTCTACACGAAAATTAACATTTTGCACAATTATAACTTTACATGGAGCACCATGGCAATAAACAACAGACACCTGTTGCAACTGCCAGCCATGAGTGCAGAGGGTTGGTTCAAGACCTACTTTTGAATATACGCGCCCACAAACACAGACACTGACCTTTCCAACTGGTCCAGCTTTGTCAGGAGTTTATCATTTTCTTTGGATAAGTAGTGGTGTTCAGACATTGCTCGCCCTCTGACATTGTGAAGGTCTGAGTTCTCCGACCTCAGGGTCTCGTTTTCCACCATGTACTCCTGTAGCATCTCATAGAGGCTGCTGTCTGCCGCCGACTTGGGTGTGAAAGATGACATGATGCTGCTGTGTATTTAAAGAAAGTAAAAAAAGCAAAATGGTTGATTTCATGTATCCTTTCAAGTAATAACCAGGGGCAATTTCATGAACCCGGTAAGCAAAATGTCTTGGGTTTTGGGTTCATGACCACTGCTTTCCATAAGCAAAACAAAAGATATGCTAACTTGTAAGCAGGTAGGTAAGCAGATCAGTGATGCAAAAAATCACACCTCTTGTCAGATCTTCTTGATTGTATGAAATCAGGTGTGAGAGTCATTACTGACAGAAATCAGCTGTTGATTTAGGTTTTCAGATAATAATACAAGGTGTTTATATAGTGCATAATGCAGGAGCCTCTATGCGCAACACAAAACATAAGACAATTAAATAAATATAAAAGCAAGTTACAAAAATAAAGATTCAAACAAAGGAGTTTTTAAAAGTCCCTTGAAAATCTGAAGAGAGCCAGCTTGGCGAATATGAAGAGGTTAGTCATTCCATAACGAAGGTGCAATGAAGTTGAAGGCTCTTTAACCGTAGAATTTAGTGAAAAATGTAGCTTGCGTCAGTTGGGATTGGCCAGCAGATCGAAGGGAACGAGCAGGAATATATTTACGGAGAAGATCAGATATACAGTCAGGAGATAGGCCATGAAGACCTTTGTAAGTGAGAAGATTTAACTTTTATTTGATACACAGTTTGATCGAGAGCCAGTGGAGTTCTTGTAAGATGGGAGCAACATGTTGGGAACGAGGTGTGTGTCAGACGAGGCGAGCAGCTGTGTTTTGAACTCGTTGAATTTTAGAAACAGCATTCTCGAATATAACTTCACTTGAGAGGAAAATATTTTACAGAAAAAATGGTTCTTGAATGAACTTCACAATCAGAAAGCTTTGAGACTAAAATCAAACACTTACCTTTTTATCCTTACCAATCCTGTATATTACATGTACCCTTATGACAAGTGTTGTCAATATTGCCATCGAGATTTGCATTGTGTCATCGCACTGTGCTTAGCAATTACGATTGATACACATCATGTATTATGATCAATCTTACCTCTTTGTGAAATCAACCCCAGGTCTTGTAAATACACTTTTTTTTACTAGACCAGAAATATTTCAACTGGACAAGCACTTTTTCTTCCTTTTTCAAAACTTGCATCACTTTTAGGAGGAGGTTTGCAGTTGAAAAGCTTGAGCGTTCACAAGAACACTTCCTGACTGAAGTCAAGTTTTGGGGTAACTGGTTCAATATTTATAAAACTTATTGACTTGCCTCTAATAAAATAAATTTCAGATTCTAAAGTGACTACCTGTCAGTTTCTCTCCTCTTCAAATCTCTCTCCTTCCTGTTGTCTGTCTGCAATGGTGTCTTAGACTCTCCTTTAGACCGATTGAAATCTCCAGGAATCGGAGTCCTGTTTCCCGATAGATCTTCTTCAGAGAATGTGTGAATGGAGAGGCTGTCTTCTGTGTCATTTCTCTTCATTGGGGACGGCTTGGTGGGGCTCGGAAATTCAAGACGCTTTTTGAGGTAGACGTTTTCGTTGCGTAGAAGTTTGACTTCTCTCTTGAGGCTAAGGATAAGTTTCTCTCTGGGATCCTGAGAAAGAAGGTTGTAAAAAATGCGCATGGATCATTTGTGGATGGTAGAACAGATGTCCCGTTAGCTTGTTAGAGAACTTAGCCGCCAAAGGTAGCTTGTACCTAAATGCCTATCACAGTGGCTGCAAAAGGCTGCAAAATTTAACCTAATTTCTTTTAACCCAAAAGGTTATAGTAATGATTATGTCCTGAACTGACAATTTTCCATGTTTTCCAATTTTAAAATGTACAACCTGTAGTTGCTAAACCCCGCAAACAGTTCATTTTGATCACAGTTTTTGATGGTTCTTGCCTTTGCATGTAGTGAGATAACATACAGGCTACCAACACATGTATAAGAAATTATGAATTGCGACCACATTTGTCCCTCTGTGAATTGTATACATCCTGGCCACAATGTAGTTTGGTTTCCTGGCACTTAAATCAGCCATTTTTTTAAACACATACATACATGTATGTACTTTAATACTAATTAACAATTTACAAAAGTATGATTTCTGAAAAAATAAAAGGCGGTATAAAATTAGCACTGAAACTTTCAGTTGGATTTTCAAAATCGTAAGGTCAGATTTCTGACAAAAGTCAAAAGAATTTTATCACTGGTTGAAAGTCTCAGGTTTCTTGTCCCTGTTTTTAACAGGCCTGTATAGAAGTCAAGGAAAATTCTCCATTTTACCTACATTCAAACACTAATTGTTGACATTTTCTGACATCACTTTGGGATGGAAAAAAGAAAGAAAAAAAGCCTACATGTAGGTTCACACAAGAGTATGTGGCCTTTCAAAACACCTTCTTGAAACACAATTTTTGTTAAACTACAAACTTCTAGTAAGGTTTGCAGTAATGCCATTAAAGCCACTGGACACTATTGGTAATTGTCAAAGACCAGTCTTCTCACTTGGTGTATCTCAACTTATGCACAAAAT
>JAUELU010000065.1:618600-630586 GCA_032357145.1 Evasterias troschelii | reverse complement strand
AACGCGACCGCGATTCACGTCTGCGACTAATCCTTTTGCGGGGTCAGGATCTTGTAATTGTGGATCCAGTGGGAACGTGGTCTGAGCTGACCAGTGACCAGTGTTGTGGTTAAGACAATGGAAATACGTTAAAATAGGGCAGATTCGTAATCAGCGCTGCCAATACACTGTTGGATATTGAGCCGGATTTACAAGACCCTGGCCATTCATTTCAAATCTTTATTGACCAATCTTTAAATAGAAAACAAAATGAAAATTTACATGTCTAAAATTGATATTACTGATAATCATTACAGCCATCTAGCCAGAAGAGTGTCTGGTTGTTTTAGGGAGTTTGGTTTAATTTAAGACAGACTTTCACTTCCATGTAATTTAAGCATTGAAGAGAGCGAGTTGAAATGCCCTATTTTCAATTTATTCTCAGGTTAAATAATGAATATTTCCAAAATCTGAATAAAATTCTGAGCCCATTTTTACAGAGCTGCTTAAGCACAAATGTAGCTAAGCACAAAATAAGGTAACCAGCCAAATAATAAGGTATCATATGTACCGACTTTAAGTGGTTTCCTGCATAGTTTTGCTCAGCAGAAAATTGTTAAGCATAAAATTGTCTACTCGAGCAGCTCTATGAAATTGTGCTGAAAGTCCTGCCACGTGTTTCCATAGGATTCATAGCAAAATTGTTTACACAATGCACCATTTCTATCATACACAACCCCTTGACATAGAAACAACGATAGAAAGAACATCAACGCAAACCTCATAACAACAATCCGCTCCTCACAAACAGGTCCTGAAAAAATGTCATCGTAAGCTCAGATGGTTGCTTGGATTACCCTGATAGATTACACAGAGGGAGAGATAATGACCTTGCTTAACCACTTGAAGGTTATCTTGAGCAAATGATCCAAGCTTTTTGTAGTCCAACTTCTCTGTGCTGGAACAAAAAGCACAATGGCATGCCGTACACTGTATCAAGGGACAAATGTCAAGCAGCCAGTCTAGTTCAAGCGTGTTGACATTCGTTCTAAGCGTGTACTTTGAACAAGCAAACATCGGGTCAGGTTAGATGGGTGAGTGCGCACTAGCAACTCTGGAAATGGCACGAACAACGAGAAACAAAATACAAGCATGTTCTGTTCTTACACTTTATGACATACACTTTATAGATCTGTTGATATTCAGCAAAGGTGCTGTCAGCATGAGTCATTAACAAGTTTTCGTCTTGGAAGCTGAACCCTGAGTGGTACAAGTCAGGAAGCCCAAAACATACACAGAGGGATTAACAATAATTAAAACCAAAACGCAATATTTCATTTTGAAATAATTGACAGAGAAAATTGACTGGAGCGGGACTTGCACCTGCGACCTCCGGATTAACCTTAACATGTCGGCGCTCAACCAACAGAGCCATCTCTAGCCATATGTCAAATGTATGTTGGCGGTCTCTCTATTTTGTCAATATCTTTGTTCCGGGGTGCTAGTCAAACGCCGTTCATCCCGTTTACTGCCGTAAAACCAGGGATCACACCCAGGATTACAAAACACCCTGGGAAAGGGCAGCAGAGGGATGCTTTTTTTGTCTTTTGAATAACACTTTTCACTTCTAGTGTAAGTGTTGTCCTTGCTCCAAAAAGATCTGTAGTATGTGACTACATTATAAGCTTATTTTAAAGTGTTTTGTCATCCAAGTTTGTGTACTACCATTAAGAGATACTACATGCACACAAGTTAAAACCTCCAAGTCATTTGATTTCAACATCACTGTATTTTTAAAAGACTCTCCTCGAGAAATTTCTGATCAAGTCATCTGGTGTTTCCTTATTATTATTGGTACTTATTAAGCACGGATTAAAAGACAACAATGGTAAACAAAAGTGTTTTTAAAATATTGCGAGAGTTTTGTCCAAGTTGAGTCCAAATACCGAATGCCTAACTATTATCTTTTTGAATAATCTGAATAACATTCAACATTAACCACAAGGTCAAGCGTACGTTTAAAACACAAAACATTGCGACCTGTCCTCGTCCCTACCTGTCCAACTCTGACATCTGTGAAAAAACGACATCTACTGTTTACTTCGGACATTCCTTAAGCCTCTGTGAAGTTATTTTGACGAGCACACCATCTCATAAATCATCATAAATTCCTCAACCCCAGACCTGGAACGTCATCTTTGGGACGGTAAAACTGTGGTAAAATTGTACAATTTTCCTTTTAGGAAGGGCATTTCCATTGGAAATCGAAAAAGTCTATGAGAAATATTTGAAGGAGTATCAAGGCCAAGACCAGGGGCAACAGAGGTCATAACCTCTGTGGCCTCAATTTCATTGAAGGGCTGCAGTCCTTACACACGAGCATCAAAAAATGCTCTCCGAGACAATGTAGGTCTACCTGAATGTAGACAAACAATAGACTCTAGATGCACTTTACATGTCCCCCGCCACCATCTTGGAGATAAGGAACTAAAGCAAAATTAAACAGGCAGTACCTCAAGGTTAACCTCAAAGCTTTTTTAAAAGTTTCCCAGGTGCACTCCTCTTTTGCAATTAGAACGCGATCATTTGCGCAAACGTTTGGGACGATTGGGACGACTTGTTGCGCTTTTCTTGTTGCGCTTTTCTTGATGTCACTGGCGGCGCTCTGAATGAAGATGGCGACACCAGATGAATTTTATTTTATGCAAAGTTTGGTTTTTGCTGTATTGTAGGTAAATTTTAGTCCTCGCTTGTACATCACGACTTCCAACTAATTAAGTTGTTATTTCAAGTCCACCTGACTGCATTACCAACCACTGAAAACACATTATAACTATTTTCCTAACAAGAAAATAATATCGTCAGCTTACGTTTTGTTGTCCTCCATTTTAAAAACGAACCACCAACACCTCAGAAATACACGTTCGCCTATGGTTCCGAACGTTCACCAATGTTGTTTGCGCACAACTCGTTCCACTCAGAATTGTTGGCAAACATTTGCAAACGTTGGCAACGTTTGCGCAAGTGGAACGCACCCCAGGTTTCAACATCCAGTTACCAGGAGTTACAACTTATTAAATTCTGCAAATCTTGCTAATCTGATGAAGCAATAGACCAATTTAATAATAAGCAACAACCAGGGATGAGAGTCATTGCTGGCAAAAAAGTCAGAAACTACATGCAGGATCCAAATTTTAGGACGTAGGGCCTACATGTATGTTGAAACGAAGGCGTTTCTACCTTTTGGTAACCCCTAGGGAGGGTTTGGAATTAGAAGGGCTTTTAGGAACAGTGTCCTAAGCACTAGTGAAGTAGATCAAGGGCAGTCTTTCTTTTATGTGGATAAATCAAAGGCTTTTTTTATTCACCAGGCTGACATAAAAAGTCTGAATTCAGATAAAAGTCTGAACAATCTCATCCTTGCAACAACTGACCTCCATGTGAGGGCGCCCTACTTTCCGACTTCAGATGCTTTTACACGTATGAACATCAAAGCACTACCTCTGACCAATTTAAAGCTACGATTACCTTTGACCCAACCTGGAATAATCTGCATAAATAGTTAGCCCAGAAAACTTATCAAGAAGTTCACACGTTTCTCCTGAAGACGATTAGAAAAAAACCCAATGAATCGTTGAGTTGTCAAACATTGGTCCTTCTTCTAGGAACCGCCACAACTTATAAAGAGAGTTTATGTTTATAGTGTCTCCTGTTTATGAACAAGTTTATGAACATGGTACCTTTGCAAACCTAATTCAATTGTAATCCCACCACCCAAATCCTACATAACAGGTTAATGTCACTGGGCCCACCAAGGCCTAAATGAGCATCTAATGGCATGCTTAATCAGATAGATATTTTTTAACTGCGATTTTTATGTCCACTGATACGGCAAGACTACAATACACCCTTCAATATTTCCAGGAAACCATTGGAGTCATTAAAATGGAGTTCTATACATGGATAAAGCGATAACTCGTCTGATAGCCTGGATAGCGTACATTGTACCATTACTACAAACAACCACCACACAGAATGTGTTATCTAAGTATCTAATGCTGTGTTGAACTTGAGACACTTTTACCAGTTATTTATTCATCTTTAAAAAAGAAGAACAGAAGCTTTTTTCTGTATAATAGTAAATTACCTCTAACATCCGAGTCTAATTTGTGTTTTATCTGATAAGTTGAACTTCAACTGGGTTATCAAAACTTTTATTTCAATCAATATATATTTTGTTCTCTAACAAACATTTTAACACCCTTTTTCGCAAACACCTTCCTCAACACTTCTTATTTTTACACAATATCTCTTTAAAAATAGGGTCATGCTCTGGTAGTGACCCCCCCTCCCCCCACTTGTTAAAAAGTAGTAGATGGTAATGGTAGTAACCATCCTGCGAAATTATTGTGTATGAATTGTATAAAAGTATCTCAAAAATATTTGAATCTCCAAACAGGTGACCTTTGGAGATTCAAATTTCTGTGGTGTCTGTTTGTGAATGCTGCTGGTAGAGATATCAGAAGTAATCGCTGTCACCTCCCTAAAAAAATAAACCAATTCAGTTTTTTCCCTGTTTTACACTCTATTCACCTGAAACTTTCACAGGTGACTTTTATTGCATCTTTCTTGATCATGTTCCCTCTAAATCATCATTAAAAACACAAAAACTTTTAAGCACTATTTGTAATACAACATTTTTCTTTATTAAAGTTTTACCATACTGTTGTAAAGTGCGTTCGGGCTTTCAGCATGAAGTACCTGAATAAATTAGGGTTGATATTGATAACATTTACTCACCATTTCACAGTCAATCTGCAATGATACAATGGTGTGACTTCTGCTGGAGTATTCATTGATGTTATTTGTTGCTATCTGTCTCTGTCCCATACCTGAAGAAGGAGAAGTAAGTACAAAGAACAATTTGAAACATTGCATAAAGGGAGTACAGTCGACTCTAATTAATACAAGCTTGGAAGATTCGAGACCCCAGTTTATACCATGTTTTTCACCGGTCCTGTACTGTCTCGTGCGTGTTTCTATGTCTTAAAAAACAGAAGATACGAGCATGGTTGTAATGAGAACACAAATAATTTCAGGTATTATTTGCGAGCCTGTGAAGACACAGCTAGAAATACTTTCTTACCTTCTTCTAAGATGGCTAAAAGATCGTCCAATGTCTCACAATCTACAATGAATAGATTCTCTACGTAGAATCCCTTATCTTTGGACCATCGGACTGGTAGCGAGTCTCTTCCAGATGGGTTCAGTAAATCTTTTACCTACACACACAAAAACAAGGAGAAAAAGAATAAAATATCAGCCTTGTAAGTTAAGTGCTTTCTTTTTGAAAAAAGAGAGGAAAATTTTGCTTTACAGCAAATTTCTTACCAATGACCTATTTATAGTGTATGCAAAAAAAATAAAAAAATAAATGCCTCACATTTCGATCCTAGCAGAGTCTTTCTTTATGGTAAGTTTGGGCATGAAGATAAATTGACCAGGTACGACAGTAGTGTATTTTTTCTCTAAGAGTAAGAGTTAACATTTTACAGAAGTTTGATTGTAGAGTGGGATCCTGTTGGCCTTGAAGATGAAACTCTTTGAACTTTCAGGGCAATCATTTTTATTAATTCTAAATATCACTCAGCACAATGTCAGAAGCGCAATCAAGGTTAGGGCTACAAGGAAAACATGGACAAGTATAAAGCAGGGTATTTGTACATTTTTAAAATTAAAATAAAAAGCTTTTTTAAGTCCCTTTAAATGCTAACTGTTTTAAACAAAATTTTATACCAAATAAAGCAGGGGAGAAACAGCTATGCCCACTCACACTTTATTCTACTTTTTTACACACAGCAGATTTCGGTTCTTTACAAGCATGCAGAAAAATTCATTTATACTCGCTTCATTCAATTTCTAAGCCCTCTATGTCATGTTGACATGTATTCATTGTAGCGTACCAATACCATGTGACTTGCCAAGCCAATGAATGGCAAATTTAAAAATTGCCATGGGTTAAAATGGTAGCGCGCATGAATTGATTCAAAGAAGATGTGCACAAAGAGCTACACAGACATTCTTTGACTAAAATACACTCTGACCCACCTGTTCATTGTATATCTCCAAATAGGATGCACTGAGAGTGTAGTTGATGTTAGATCCTGACCTCTGACCTAAGACCTCAAAGAGATGAACGAAGGAGCGCTGTATAAGTCCATAGGTATACTCTGTCTGCCCTAAAGAGTCCTGCAGGAGAGAAAACAAAATGCAATCAGTCTGGGCATCAGAATTATGTACTGTAAAGACCCCTTGCATGTTGACGTCACACGCTCAAACAGCGCCCTCACACATTTTAAAAAACACCTCTTATTGGCTAATGAACTATTAGCCAATTAGAGGTGTTCTTAAAAATGCTTGAGGGTTTGTGAGTTGCAGGTAGGCGGGTTCACACAGTTTGACCTCAAGATGACAGCAAATTGAGGTTTTTTTGTAGCCCTACTCACCGTCATCAAATCTTAGTTGTGGCATTTGGGCAGTCAAAGTCAAGTCGGGTGTTACAGAGTTACAGAGTGTAGTGCGCATTTCAGGTGATGCGGTATTAACATGCTTAACATTGACTCCCGGAATGGCACGCCTGGCAGCAAGGGGTCAATAGAGTACTCGACTTCAACTCCTTGACCATAGAACCCTCAGAAATGCTGCCATTACTACATGTATCAGTGTACAATTTTATTGAGGCGGGGGTTTGAGGGGAGGGTTTGTGATAGGGGTTATGCTTTGCCCTTCTACAAACTTAAACCTGTGGGCACCAATGGTGAAAGCCCTTAATGAACTAACTGTCTTTTTAAGATCTGAAATAATCAGCCGTACAGCACCAATGTGAAAACAGTTTTAACAAAAATGGCCTCAAGCGCCATGGAAGAAAAGAGATTTAAAAACACCTGTGCACATCTGTTCCACCATTGGTTGTTTTTTTTTCCAGGAAAAATCAGAGCTTGCAGTGAGCAGGACAACTAGTGTATGTAATTATTGCTGTTGTAATAAACTACTGAAAGTACTGTCCATTCCCTCTACCAGACAGAGGCACTATGATGATCAGATTTGAATTTTGAGGGTGGGGGGAAATGAACAAGACAATTTTCAGTTGGTTGAAAGAAAGTTATATAATACACTTAACTTCACTAAGGTTTTCAGTATTTTACCTGATTGATGGGTCCAGTGATTGTGTATGTTTTCCCGGATCCGGTTTGCCCGTACGCAAATGTTGTACATGCGTACCCATCTACCGCCATCTCAATCATCTGCTTAATACCGCATTTCTCTAGTACCTCTCCCTGCGTCGTGTCCTTGTCGAAGACGGCGCTGAACGTAAAGGTTTTGGACTTCTCTGGTGTCTCCAACTACAAGTTAAATATTTAGGGAAAACTTAGAACATTGTCACAGGAGAATTCTTCCATACATTATATGCAATGCAATAACATACCAAAGGTGTTAATTTGGGAGCAAAGTTTCACTAACAAGTCTGAATTAAGATTTTATGAATTGTGTATCTTATGTTTTAAAAAGTAAACATATTACACTTCAATGTGCTATGTTACAAAACAACCTGATCCATGCCATTTCAAACATTCCAATGACTTTCCATTGAAACTGGGGATGTAATCATGAATTGGGAAAATAAACCCCAAAAACGTCACAGTAACTGACCGTTATTGAGGATGAATTGTGCTGGATTTGGACACAATCTTTATCCGTCCTTTTCTTCTCTCCATCACTCAGCGGCCGCACCCTGGCAAAATAAAATTAAAGGGGGGGTGGGGGTAAAAAATCAAAATCTTGCAAATATACATTGCGTGAAAAGTGTAAATACTTATCAAGAATAACAAAGTACAAACAGTTCATTCTGATTGGTCGAGAGGACATCACGTGGCCATGTGAAGTGTTAACACAGTTAGCACAACGCAGACTCACGTTCAGACATGATGTGCGCCTTTCCATTTTGGAAGTTAAACTGTACACAAAAATCATAGAGTTGACTCCCAAATTGGAAGGGCGCACATCTTATTCGAATGTGCGTTCTGCCGCCGCGTTGTGCAATGGGTCTAGAAATTTAATGCAGAATCAAAGTGAGCTGCAGACGAATAAAGGGGCAAAACTGTTCGATTTGTTCTTAACTTTTTACAGGTTTTTGTCTATAGTTTCAAGGGGAAGATATTTATGAATGGGAATCAATGTGTGGTGAAGAGGTTTTAAACTAGTGGTTTAAACCCGCTGAGGCCTGGTTCTTGATAATTTTACTTCAACTTCGTCTCGGTAAAACTATCAAGAAACAGGCCTCGGCGGGTTTAAACCACTAGTTTAAAACCTCTTCACCACACATTGATTCCCTTATATCACATGAAGGAAATGTATTCTAAAACTGTATTTGAGCAGGATCTGAACCTGTGGCCTCCTGATTAACGTGCTGGCCTATCAACTGAGCTACATTGTATCTTGCCGTAATGTCGGCAGTCTCCCTATTTGTTCAGTGAGCAAGTTATAGACATGATAGAAGCCATTCAACCTGAAACTGCCATAATAACCAGGGAACACACCCAAGTTTACGATACAACCTGGGAAGCGGCAGCAGAGGGATCACTTTAACTAAGGGACAAACAATTTCTGTTTTCACATATCCAAGAAAACTGACTTAGTAAATTTTCAATTCATTTTAAGTTGAACAAATACAAATTTTGTAGAGTGGAATTGGAACCTGATTTTTTATAAAGATTTTATCTCCGATAGGCCCTATGCATTTTATTTTCTAAAAGTAGGATTTGAAACTTTGCATGGCTGCGATACAATCAGCATACATTGTACGTACAAGGAGTACAGGCACCAAATGAAATGAAAAGAAAATCTCTTTTAAATTGTTGAAGTTATAACAAGAACTGGTGGTAACAACTCAACATTTCAACCATTAGACCATGCTCTCAACATCTTTATGATTTTTGCTTGTGATTTGTACACAGCAAATCTCCAAGGTTTTTCTTCATACTCGTTATTGGCCTACTCTACTGGACAAACGTTCTACAAGCATTTTTACAATGTACAATGTAGGTCTTCTAAACTACTTTACCGCACTTTCACAAAATAATACAATGGTGCCTTAAGGACAGGCGTAAAGCTCTACAAGTGCGTCCTTCTTCCAGGCACACAAAGTACTTTTTTCAAGTAATAGAAGGCTGTGAAGCAATCAATTGGATCCTGACAACAAAAAATGGCATACCCTGTTCCATTTTTGTTGCTAGAATTATTCCAATTAGAAAAAATTTTCCCACTCGCAGAATTTAACCTTCCTATACTGATTTATTGTTTCTTAATATACCGAGCAAACTTTTTAGGTCATTTTTCTTGAAACACAATTTTGCAATCTGGGCACACGACAAGTAGACTATTAAGTGGATTTTTTTAACAAAGGTTATTACAATTTGTAAACTTTGTAAAAGGCACATGTGTTATGGAGCTAAAAGCTCCATGGTAAACCTTTCATTCATCCTCATAGACTAACCATATCAACTTACAATCCAATCACAAAAAACAGTGAACATTGAGGGACCCTGGATTAGACAAACGCATTGTGCACATGAATGTTCCCGAACATAAGACCCGTAATCACTGTACAGCTGGCTGCATATACTGTAACCATAGAGACATCTGTCCTTTCTCTATGGTATAACCAAGGAGCTCCGTTATCCACTATGGCCAGACTATAATTATCTCTAAACCCAACAAAAGCTATTCTTCTGCAGTCAAATAAATCCAATCCACTCAGACAACAAGAGTACCAGCAGCAGGGAGTTTGTAAATAGGTGGTGGGCTATTATCAGCACTGGAGGTTCACCTACGAGAATGAAACCTTATCTAGGTGTGTACATTTTGTCCCACAATGACACCCACAGGTAGTTCAACCATAGAGAAAGGATGGTTCAACTTTTGCTACCTCCAAGCATGGAGGTAGAAAGCTCCAAGCATCTTAGCCTTTTGTCAAGGCCTTCATGTCTTGGAGCTGCGATCCCAAGCGACTGAAATGGGAGACCACGCACGCGAGTGGCGAAGCCACGAGGGCCTTTTTCAACTTGTTTGCGGTTTCTTACAATGTATGTGTTTCTTTATAATCTCGACTTTTGCTACCCGAAAGGGTAGCAAAAGTCCAAACCAATCAGAAATGCATAACGCCGTTTCATACTCTCATGAATAACTCATTAAAAAAAAACGCAAACAAGTTGGAAAAAGCCCTCGTGGCTTCGCCACTCGGCTCGCGCGCGTAGTCTCTCGTTCCAGTCGCTCAAAGCTGTCCAAGCCAGGATGGCCTTGACAAAAGGCTACAAGCATCTGTGCTCCCATCCAAGCTAACTGTGCTCCATTCAAGGCAGCTTTGTATCTATAGCGCTTCTATGGCTTTATGGGCTTTCACTGTGAGGAGGGTGCATTATTGTGTAAAAGCTTGTACACCTTGGCATAAAGCTGTCCCTACTTATAGGAAACAATGCTGACTACCTGTTGACCAAAATCCACTGGTTCTTGGAAGACTGTATTTTGGAGCAAGATAAAAAATTGACAATTGAATGCTACAGACTTTGTGGGTTTAGGATACTGCCATAAAAAAGAGGTGTAAAAGAGCAACTGTGTGCTCAAAACACTAAATAGTTAATAAGATAAATAAAAACACTACACCAAACTTAAAGTTCTTCCCATTGAGTTAGTATTGGATTTTTAAAACTTAAATGTCACAACTTTAGTTTAAAAGGTTACAAAGCAAATGGTTTTTGAAAAGCTTTAAAGACACTGTTTACGTATCTAAAGAGAATTTGAAGCACTCTGTATTTACTTATTAGCTTTCTGTAAGTGCTTCAGTCAACGTTGAATATTGACTATAGATTACACTGTGTGCAATTGGCATTACTGATACAAACTATGGAAAATTATTTGATCAGTAAGTTTTTAAACCCTTTTTAATTCAATTATCCTTTTAAAAGAAAGCACATCTGGTGTGAAAAAAAGCAGACGTCAACGATAATGGTCATTTGTGGAAAAAATCCTGAGGGAATCCCCCCCCCCCATGATGCCTTTATAAGCAGAAGCGAAACCGTCAGCTAAAATGTGATATTTACTCTACATAGCTCCAACTTCAACATCACAAAGCAGTGAACAACTTCCCTTGTGTAGCACTGGCATTTATTAAAGCAAAACGCTACACAAAATGTATCAGTTGCGAAAGACCAACGACTTGCTACTCAATAACTCAGAAAATACTACTCAAATGCATTCAGTGCGAACAAAACATGTTCAGTCTAAAAAATGTGCAATTTAATTGTTGGACGAAATCGCTCCATGGGCTTCCACATGAGAGACAAGATGTGGAGACAGAGCTTTCTAACCATAGAGCAAGGACTCTTGTTCTATGCTCTAACATTGCACAGAGTCTATGGAATTCTTTATTGCTTGACCTCAGAACACAGAATAATCCATCAATTTTCAACAGACAGCATAAGACTCATCTCTTTAAATGGCTTTATAAATCCTGGACTTTGTCTTTGTGGACCAGTGACCTTGAATGGCATTTTTGGGGGGTCAGATACTGTGCACTTCATAAATGCTGTTTATTATTTAATTTTATCACTGCAAAAGACAGATAAGTTTTCCTTTGTGCCGGTAACTGCTGCTGAGTCGGGACGTAGCCTTAGATCTCAAGGACAGCAGATCTACCCAGTGCTTTATTATACTGTCACCTTCAGGTCTTCCAATCTGCTGGATGACAACACAGCAACAACAACAAAACATTTCCCATGGGCCCCTCATCATACAGACATTCACAAGCCAAAAATGGTCCAAAGCTTTAGACTATGTGGGTCCCAGGGATCGATTTCACAAAACTATTCCTAACTTAGGACTAGTCCTAAGTTAGGAAGAGTTTTTTGAAATCAACCCCTGGGCACCTACAAAAAAGTCCCAATTCTGCTAC
>JAUELU010000065.1:468129-479650 GCA_032357145.1 Evasterias troschelii | reverse complement strand
TTTCGGCGTTTGCTGAAGGAAGGTAAGGTTTGAACTGCTTTCACACGATTCATTCAACCTTTTCATTCAACTTTTCAGTCAACCGCTTGCCTGTGCTTTGCCCGCGGGCTGTTGGCTTGTAAATAGTTCATGATCTGCATTCGGGAGTATGGGGGCACTCATATTCCTTTATTTGTCATTTTGTTATTCTCCTACTTTTTGTGTGATTTGCTGTTTGGATGTTTTATTTCATCCATTTGTTCTCTAATGATAGGCCTTTTGTACATTGTTAGTTTTTTTATATCCTTTTTACACACCTTCAGCCAAGTCTTGTCTTTTTAAAAGTTTTTTTTTATCTTTGATGTTTTCTTTTATATTACATGTATGTGAGGGCCCCAAATGATCAGTCACCCTCCCTGGATGAGTCACCCTCGTTAAATATGGTTTAAATAAAATAAAGCATTATGCACTCTCCATTACATTTGCATTGAATGAGTGAGTTTATGTTTTCTTTCCAGTGAGGATGAAGTGCATAAAGCCGGCAATCCAACAGCCAAGTCCAGCATTGAGATGGAGAATCATGTATTCCAGAAAGCCAAGAACAGGGTGAGATCTTTAAAGAATGTGCCTACAAAGTGTATCTTGCATTTCTGGTTAAATCTTTACAGTTTGCATAGAAATAAAAAATCCACGTCAGAAGTGTAGGGTATGTCACTCATGTTCCCCTCAGCCTTTGTACACATGTTGTAAATGCTTCTTTGTACATGTACTGTAGCACATTTATTAAACCCTAGGGACAAATTAACTTTTTTGTTCTACTTGCCATTTTTCAAAAATTCTTGGTGGATGTTTTGTGCTTTAAATTCAACTTCCTATTTCAAACCAAATCTAGACGTTTTCTCTTGCTCAAAACATTACACCATACTATACATGTACATGGGTGTGTACAACAAAAAAGTACAAAGATCTCTTCAAATAATTTATAAACTACAAATAAGTCACCTGAAATCAAATACTTTCACTTACTTTTAAATCTTTTTTTGTAATCAAGCCATCAAATGACAACCAAATTCAACTTCACACTGCACGTCGCTATAGAAAACAATATGTCATTTATGTACTGTTTGAACTGTTCTACATGTACTGTACATGTAGTGTATTTTGTAACCACGTGATGGTAACAGAGGATGTGTGATACAGTTTTCTACCAGATAAAGAGGTTCTATTTTCTGTTGTGAAAGTTCATTTTTCCGTTATGAAATTACTATCTTTAAAGGGAAGATGTGACACTGTAAATGTTCGATCACTTCTGGGTAAAGCTCGGTTCATACAGTACTTTTAAAGGGACATGTTGCCTTGGATTGGGTGATTTTTGGCTATTAAAAGTGTTTGAAAGTGTGAAATCAATACAGTTGGAAAGATGTTTTAAAAAGAGAGTATTGAGCAACACAAATATGCCTCGAAATTGTGTGGTTTTCCTCTTACTTTGTGAACAAACATGGTTTGTCATTTTGTAATCAAGTTTTTGTCCCACAAATTGTCGGACCCTGTTTAGCTCACAAAAAAGAAAAACCATCAATTTCGGGGCATATTTGCTTTTGTTATGATCATTCATTATCCAATCATTCATTTCCTAAAAAGCTTTTTTTAGCCCAATCCCCTAATCCAAGGCAATACTTGTCCCTTTGATGCGAAAGCAAATTGTAAAACCTATTCATTGAGCCAAATCATCAGGTGCGCGCTGTATTCCATTTCACATGAAGTACATGTATCGGGCTTGATGTATGCAAATTAAATTGGACTACATAACATGTTTACATTTGCAAAAAAACGCTTGCAGTTGTACAAAGCTACAGTACATGTGTCAAAAAACACTTCCACAAGAAATTTTAGGAAAACTGGCCTGCAGTTTGTCAGGATTTTCTTGTACATGTATGTAGGTCTCTTTCTTGAAAGAAGTTTGTATTTGTTGAGGTCAAATAAATAATAATAATAATAATAATGTGATCTTACCATAAAATAAAGAAAACATTTAAACTCAGCTAACAGTTACATGTACGGGCAATCCAGTCATTATGTGGAGAAACTCTTCTCTGTTTATGATGTAAATATCTGAGTTGTTGTGGTTCTGAGAGGAACCCGTGGCTAACAGGACTGGAACCACATAGAGGCCAAGGCCTCTGTTGCCCAGGTCTTGGCCTTAGTACATGTACAGTGTTTGTACCCTTCAACAAATTTCCCAGAGACCATGTTCAAAATGTACAGTACATGTATGTAGACTTGTGATTTTTCATTCATGTCTTTATTTCCCATAGACTTGTGATTTTCCAATGGAAGTGCCACTCAGTTCAGAGCATAAAATGGCAAATTTTTTTCTGGAACAGAAACTGTATTATTACATCTTCTTTTCAAAATGAAAACGACCTTGCCCCATCAAAGATGAAATTCCAGCCCTGAGTTAATGCTCCAAGAGTTTCCTTAGATTAGTTTAACATTGAAAGTGATGTAGAGAGTCTACAAAACCTTATAAAAAGGTCAAGGAGTTTCACAGAAGACAAGAGGAGATTGTTCAGGATTGTTGTTATTGTAAATACAATGTACTATACATTTAGTAGCCCTCACACCACTTTGATTTAAGGTTTCTTGGAAACTAGCTGATCGAAGTGAATAAGCTCAATTATAAAAACCAGCTTGGTTGACTTCTCCCCATTTTACTTTTGCCCAAACCTTTCCTTTAATACTATGAAGATCGCATGATATTATACTGAACTTGGTTTCAGGAAGTGGCAGCTCTTCCTGTTTGGATTGTATTTTTAGTCAGTTAGTACACATGTGTATTTCACATTTTACATTATACAATGTATACATGTATGTACATGGTACATGTAGCTCCTTCCTGCACAGCGTGCATAAGGTACACTTGCGGAAATTACTGTACCTGTACATGTATGTACTCGAAATACTTTTGAGAGGTGGAGATGTCTGGCAGTCTTGGTTTTTATTGAGATAATTTCATTGTTTTCGTTGATGGTCATTGGTCGTGCTGTAAAGTGACATTTAAAGGTAAAGCTGACACCTACTTGTAGTTTGCTAAGTGGGGTGTCATCGCTGAGCAGTCTACTTCATCAGACTCAAGTTCTGATGGTTGAATCATCAGAGTGTGGGTTTGATTCCTGGTCATGACACTTGTGTCCTTGAGCAAGGCACTTAACCATAATTGCTTCTCTTAACCCAGGTGTGTCATTGAGAGGGCCGAGACAACCTGATGAGAGAGTTGAAAGTGTGTTGGATTAACCCCTTAGGCTAATTTAAGCAGCTTGGGGTGGTATGCTTCCCATCCAGGAAGTTGAGAAAGTTTGGGGAGTGGTCTAAAAGTACATGTATGCCCTGTGAACACGAACAATAGTGAACTTATAATTCAAGCGCCTTGATCTAGCGTCTAAAAGTACATGTGCACTACTCATAGTATACATGTAACAACCAATTAATAATGTGTAAGCGGAAAGCCCTGTTAAAGTAAGCTGTCAGCATTTTATTTTGTTTTTTTGAGAGGCATGTCATTCAAACCTTCTAGGCCTACATAAGCCTTACATGTTTGAGTACATGTACTTCATTTATCAAGCTTTTTCTACCTCCACTAAATTGTTACTTTTAAAGGCACCTGGCAGTGGTATTTTGTCAAAATAAAGCTTTTGACAATAATGTATACATTTTTATGAGTGGAATGTGAAAAAACAATTAACTAAGGTAAAAAATTGTATTTTAATTTAAATTACAAATTAAAAAATAGGCCCCGCTTTACATGGCACTGTTCGTGACGTCAATCGAGGCAGGAGAAAATGTGTAGTCTGACCCCGTACATTACGTCTGGGTACCTGATCAGTATGATGCGTTTTCATATTCGGACGTCACCACCCAATGCAATCCTAGGACAGTGTACAGTCGACTAATACGAGACGCCAGTTTATACAAGGTTTTTCACCGGTCCCGAACTGTCCCATGCGCGTTTCTAGTCTTAAAAACGGAGGATACGAGCATGGTCATAACGAGAACACAGATAATACGAGGTATTGTTTTTTCCTACTTTGCCAAACTATTTATCGGATCGGCGTGCGGCGCGTCGTGGCATACAACTCAAGTCGATCCGTACACCAGAAACATTTTGCTGGTAACCTAAGCTTCACTGCAACTTCCCTTGCACACTACTACTGTACCAGCGAAAAAATCCCCAATATCCAAGCACGACGGGGTATCCAAGTGTTCGCTGCATAGCGCTGAAACGACATCGGACCTGACCACTTTGTCCTCGTTTGTCCTCGTTACGATGCCCGTAACTGCGTATATTTGGGATCTGTAGGAAAAAAATGCTGGCTGACCCCATCTTTAGTCGTTTAGCTGCATCCAGCAGCAATTTTGCCTAAAAAATGCAAGAAAAATACCCTTTTTTGATAACAAAATGAAACGTACAATCTCACTACTTGCACACGTGTGTATATACACTACAACGTAAATGCAGGCAAGTTCAAGGGGGTCGATGTTCGATCAAGGCGAAGTCTTCCTCGATTGACGTCACAAAAAGGGATGGGCGGAGTCGCCCCCAAACAACTTTATATATTTTTTTTACAATATAAATACTGACAAACAATTACTCAAAAATTGATTTATTGTTAATAAACATACTCTTATATTAAAAAAAAAAAAAAATCTATTCCAGGTGACTTTAATATTTTCCACCTGTCTGTTGTAATGAAACCTGTACACAGGTAATTCTTTACTACTGTAGGTGCAGGGGAGTGACTTTTCCTTGTTTCAGGATTTCTTCAAACTTGTGCGTTAAAATTCCTTGAAAGAAGTTAAGCAATCACCAAAGAGAGAGAGAAATAGTCCACATTGTGTCAAAATAATTGTTTTTTCTGGTGCTGCATTGAGTCTGTAAACTCCAGAGTTTTAGTCTGGTGCACTAGATCGCTTGACCACAACATCTTTATTCCACATGAATGAGAGTGGAGGTTGGTAGCCCTGTCATGCCAGTACTTCAGATTGTAAATTATTATTATTTTTTTCTTTTTACACTAGGATGAGTATCTAGCGCTGGTTGCTCGATTGATGATCCACATGCGTGACACAAGTAAGTTGAAAATACTACACAACTCGGTCAAGTAACAGATCCATCCAACCCTTACAGACTAGGCAGTTTGTTTGGACTTAGATTATGATTGGAATGCCTGACCCAGTGTAAAGCAATCCTTCACTCTGGCAAGTGAACTTGTAATTCAAGGGCCTTGATCACTCTGGGTTTTTGTATTTCTGCAAATCCCCCTGTTTTTCATATTTCGTCTGACTGTTTTTTCTCTGTCTTCTGTTTACTGTATTGTTTGTTTTTTAAAGCCTGAATGAATAAATAAATAAGTCATTTGCAATTCAGATTTGATTATTGTCTACTACACTGATTGCTTGTTCACAAGTTTCCGCTTAAATTTGAATTCATCATACTATCGGGACAGTTGCAACATCACATGATTCAGGGTAAGCTTTTACATAAATGTAAGACATATTACATTGTATGAGAAGGTGAACTCCCATACACAATTCTGAATGAATGTGTATGGAACAATTTTACCTGAGTTTGCTCATCTGGTAGTTGCTATGATACACAAGCTTGCCCTGAATCATGTGACATAGCAGCTTTCTCTATAGTCATGCTGGAGTTGGTTCGTTAAAATGTGCTAGAATCCATTCTACGTGCGCTTTAGTGTGGTTGCCCGCAAACCGTCGGCATCAAGTCACAGAGCAACTGGTACCCGCGCATACTTCTATGATCGTAGACATTTCTAACTGCATGCAGTTTAGGGTGACCGTGTAAAAACAAGATTTATTTGAAGTCAAAACGCTTCAAAATACTTGCATTTTTACACGTTTTGCTGGATAAGTGCCAGTTTACATCTGTTATACCGCATACCATCGCGTACTAAGCAACCTTCAAGCGCCATGCTCAAAAGTTTTCAACACGCGTGGACGCAAAGTATTCACTTTAGATAGCCAACCAGCTTTGCTTTTTAACACATCCCTACCAGGGGTTAGTGACGAGAGGTATCAATACGGCGCGCTGCCCGTGGTAGTGAGGCTGAGTAACTTGTGATCAAGCTTGCAACTCATTGTACCAGACATTAATCAAATCTAACCAAATGTCTCATTAAATATTCATGTAGAATGTAAGCCTTGCCCCTTAACCCTAACACTCCCAAGTTTCAACTGTTTGTCTTATTGTCTTGTAGATGCTAGAAAGGAAGGAGGATCTGGCAAAATGCAGCAACAAATAGGAGGCGGCGTACAGGGTAAGTCCAGTTGCATAATTATACCAAGTGTAACATTAAGATTTTACCCTATAATTTTGGACAATGAGAAAGGAACTTGAGCAACGCCTACATGGCACATACACTAGGCTAATGGAGCCGGTTTTAAATCTGTCCTGGAGAAACCAACTTGGAGAAGCTTTAATCTATGGAGGTATAACATGGATCTCAACAACTGTTGCTGGGAGACATTCTAGTTTTGCTTGATTAGTGCCAGTTAACATCTGTTGTCCTACTCTGGAGGCTACCATGTCCTAAAGAGGGAGGCAAACACTCACATACCCCGACAACTCTGGAGGCTACCATGTCTGGCAAAAGGGAGAAGACCACTCACATATCCTTACTACTCTGGAGGCTACCATTTTCGCAAGAGGGAGGAGACCACTCTCATACCCTGACTACTCTGGAAGCTACTGTGTCCAGCAAAAGGGGGAGACCACTCTCATATCCTGACTACTCTGGAGGCTACCATGTCTGGCAAGAGGGAGAAGGCCACTCACATATCATTACCACTCTGAAGGCTACCATGTCTGCAAGAGGGAGGCAAACACTCACACACCCTGACTACTCTGGAGGCTACCGTGTCCGGCAACAGGGAGGAGACCACTCACATAAATCCTTACTACTCTGAAGGCTACCATGTCCGCAAAAGGGAGGAGACCGCTCACACACCCTGACTACTCTGGAGGTTACCATGTCTGGCAAGAGGGAGATGACCACTCACATAAATCCTTACTACTTTGGAGGCTACCATGTCCGCAAAAGGGAGGAGACCACTCACATACCCTGACTGCCCTGGAGGCTACCATGTCCTAAAGAGGGAGGCAAACACTCACATACCCTGACTACTCTGGAAGCTACTATGTTCCAACAAGAGGGAGGTGACCACTCACATATCCTTACTACTCTGAAGGCTACCATGTCTGGCAAGAGGGAGGAGACCACTCTCATATTCTTACTACTCTGGAGGCTACCATGTCCTAAAGAGGGAGGCAAACACTCACATACCCTGACTACTTTGGAAGCTACTGTGTTCCAGCAAGAGGGGGGAGACCACTCTCATTTCCTGACTACTCTGGATGCTACCATGTCCAGCAAGAGGGGAGGCAGTCTCTCACATATCCTGACTTCTCTAAATGCTACCATTTCTGGCAAGAGGGAAGGGACTACTCAAATATCCTGACACAATTTCCAGAGACACTGGAGTCTGTTTCAAAGACCTGACATGAGCTATGGTGACTAAACCAGGGTGGCGTAGCAGAGTGTCATTGATCTTGAACATTGTTGATGGATGCTGATGTTGATGATGATTTTCACCTAACACCGATGTGGGATAAACGCTGTATACTCGGTGCTTTCACGAGGCCTGCATGAAGAAAATCCACACATAGGCAAACTACTCGATCGGGATTGTTAACAGCAAGACAACATGCTTGGTGACGAGTTGCCAGTAATTAGTAGCGGGCACCGCAAACAGTTACAACTGTTTGCAGTGACCGTTTTTCTTCATACCAGTTTTGAACTTACTCTTCCAAAAACCAATGATACATTGGGCCTGTCCCTTTAAACAAGTGTAACCTTGGAGGTAGAATTTCCACAGATTTTTTGAACATATGGTGCTTTTCCTTTTCATTGTTTTAGATCCAATGGCAGCTCTACAGGGTTTGACCTCCATACCAATGACAGGGTCAAGATCAGGTCAGCAAGGCACGCCGCCCCCTGGTCAACAACAGATGGGACAGATGATGGGTGGCAGGCAACAACACAATATAACTGGTAAGAGTTAGCTGGTAGGCATGCAGCATTACAGTCCAATAATATTGATGCAGGGAAAACAGCTAGTAGACCCCTTATGATGTCACAAGCTTAAACAGCGCCATCTTTGAGGTCATAAGGACAAAATATTTTTCTCCTTCTCTTCAGGTCAATTGACCATGCAGCAACGCCAGAAACAGATTCAGTTGCAGCTACAGAAGCAGTTATCAGGAGCGGCGTCGTCTCCTCAGTCACCGGCCAGCTTCATGCCAGGCACACCCCAGCAGGTAAAAAGCCACTAAACACTGCTAACCTTTTAAAAACCATTAGGGTTTTGCATCTGGGTTTATTTTCCAAAACAGTTAAACAGAACTTGTGACTTCTGGTTAACCCTTTCAATACCATTGTCGAGTTTACTCGACCACGCGCAGTGTAGTGCTTTCTTACCAATGTCGAGTTCACTCAACGTTAAAAGCTGTGGTATTGTGAAAAAAAGTCGTGGTGTTTGGGAGTCTGTATTTATTTTGTTTCGCCCTCTGTTGTTGAACCTTACATGGACTGGTAGCTTGGTTACCATGCTTTACATTGGTGTGTGTTGTATAGGGGGTCGCCATTACGGTTTTCCGAGAATAACAACATTCAATGGTTCTTGGGAAAAAGGTGAATTTGTGGATGTCTAGGCGAGCACTGTGAGCTATGAAGCTTTTGCTGTTTGATTGTATTGGGTGACTGCATTATGTAGGGACCCTAGATCCTGCGATTGAACAACTTGCTCAGCCCTCTCGCTTTGCTGTGTCTGTTTTTCCAGATTTATGATGTTGGTAGGTATACCAGTAGTCCATTCAACTGAAACAGGTCATAGTTCAGGTCCTGAGTAGACACTCTTTTTCAAGGTAATATACTATTTATAGGTCCTGCCTTCATCAACAGAATCAGTGTCATTCTGATAGAATATGTTGCAAAGCATTAGGTTCCATGGTTTGTGTTATGACAAGAAGCAACCATAACACCATCGCCGTGTCAGTGCATCAAGGTCGTAACTCGATTCTGCAACTATGTTGTATGTCACGCAAACAGGCTCCGTGCAGCAACGTCGAGTCTCAGCGTCCATTGACTTTGTATGTGCATCCGGGTTATTTTAAGCGAGATATGACCTTTGACATTCTAAAACTCTCATTCGAAATGCTAGTTTAGAAAATAATAATAATATATTTAAATAGCGCCTAACAACTTCCGGAGAAAGTTTCTAAGTGCTCAGAAAAAGAAAAAAAAAGAAGAGTAATACATATATCTATACTACAACTTAAACAACTTAGAGAAAAGTCTCTAACGCTGTTAGCTTGTTCGGTGTAAAGAAGGAGATTGTTCCATAAATGAGGCCCAGAAAACTGAAAACTACGTCCACCATGCTTTGGTGGCAACAGTTGGAATAACAAGGATATCGTTCTTGCAGGCATGTTTGTGGTGAGCAGATCATAAATGGGACCAATGCCATGACGACATTGAATTATAAGGAGGAGAATCTTTAAAGATAATGCAATAATGAATATACAATGTAGGAAGCCAATGGAGTGATTGCATAGCTGAAGCAATAGGTTCATGTTTTCTTAACCAGGTAATGATTATAAATATTATTATAGCCGTGGTTGAATTAAATTATGTTTTTATTTTTACCACTAGGGTATGAATGCTGGTCAGGCTGGTGGGGCAATGATGACCCAACAGATGGGTGCACTGCAGCAGGCTCAACAGGGACAAATGATCCGTGGGCAACAACCATTCAAAGTAATTTCTTTCTTTCTGTTATTCATTACGGGAAATCTCCATTTAATAAAAGGGGCTAGAATGAAACATCCTTTTCATTTGACAACTAACACCTGTTATCTCCATGTAATTTCTTTTCCAAACGGATAACCTAATTGGATCATGCACAAACCAGTAGGGCTGCTGACTGCCCCATGCAGATTAGCTGCTCATCCATTAAGTTTAATGACCCAAGTAATTCAATGTAAACGCACTCGCTCTGTGAAAAGGATGTATACTCTCCAAGTTTTTGGGGCCAAACTCAGAAATCCATTAAATGGTACTTTTCTTTAATGTGTGTTGGGCGGGCAGAGCTGCAAACTCTCCCTGATTCTGCAGAAAGGTCCCTGAAAATAAAACCAATCTTTCCATGTTCTGATGAACACATTTTAAAACCTCCCTGATTATGGAAACTTTTTACCCATTATGTTGAATTTAATTCTAAATATCTTCAAAATTGTTGCAAAAAATCTCCCTGATTGCGCCAGGGCAGGGTGTAGGGGTAGGGGTATACATACATTCCTATATAATTAAATGCATAAATCAACATTATGTGGAATGTAATTAAAGGACATGGGCTCGACTTCACGAAATGTCAAGAGACATCTTAAGAAGGGTTGCCAATGTTGCCGTAGTGATTTTTTTTATGACATCACACTCTGCTTAGCAATTAAGATTGATTCACATCTCAAGATCAATTTGAATTTTTTATTACATTGAGTCCTGACGGTTCGTTGCCATCGTTATCAAAGGGTCAGAAAAAGCTTGAAATAAATCCCCCCCCCCCACATCCAATTATGACAAACATAAATCATTAAAAAGTATTACTACTACTATTATTACTGTCTAATTCTCACAGTCCCTTGCTTTGGTGAAGGTAAAGTCTCATTGTTTAAAGCCTCAGATACCCCTCTCCTGTATTAACAGCTTGAAATCCACCTTAAAGGGACTCATTGCCTTCGAATTGGACGCTTTGGACTGTAAAAGAGTTTGTTATAAAATGAATGTGGTTGGACAGATGATGTAAATGTAGAATATAATGATTCACACAAAAATTTCTCAAAATCAAATGGTTTAATGTTTACTTAATGAACCAACACAGTCCATTATTTTTTTGAGTAAAAAATGTGGTTCTACAAAATGGTGGACCGTGGTAGTTCATGGGGTGAAATGAAAAACCAAACAAGTTTGAGGGATATTTGTGTAAATCATTATAATCTCGATCTGTTTAGAATATTTTTCAAACCATTTTCATTTCAAATGCTTTGACATGTATAGCCCAAAGCTCCCAATCTGAAGGCAGCTGCTCCCTTTATCATACTGTGTCGTGGCTGATTGGATAAGAGCACCGGACTCAAGCTCTGGTGTTTCTGATCAGCAGAGTGTGGTCCTGACACTTTTGTCCTTCAGCGAGAAGTTTAACCATTATTGCTGCCTCCTTTGGATGGTTTGTAAAGCCATAGGTCCCGTGTGTTGTGTAATGCACGAAAGAGAACCCAGTGAACTTATTGTAAAGAGAAGGGGTTAGCCTCACTGTTCCTGGTTTGATTGGCAGCATATTGCACCACAGCACCTTGTAAACCACTGGTGCTATGTAAAGGAAAAAGGTCTCATACTTCAAAAACTTAGCT
>JAUELU010000065.1:72482-87802 GCA_032357145.1 Evasterias troschelii | reverse complement strand
CCATGTATCCTTAAGCTAAGTGGTGAAACTAAGGACCCCAGGTATCCATAGGCTCAGTGGTGAAACTAAGGACCCCAGGTATCCTTAGGCTCAGTGGTGAAACTAAGGACCCCAGGTATCCATAGGCTCAGTGGTGACACTAAGAACCCCAGGTTTCCTTACGCTCAGTGGCGAAACTAAGGACCCCATGTATCCTTAAGCTAAGTGGTGAAACTAAGGGCCCCAGGTTTCCTTAGGCTAAGTGGTGAAACTAAGGGCCCAAGGTTTCCCAAGATTTCAAAACAGGTTTTCTATTTACCTGCAGAGAGTGTATTTGTTTATGGCAGATTTTCATGTAAAAATAGTGAGTGGCATAACAAGAGCACTAGAAGGGGATTGTTTAAGGAAAAACAAGCGGAAACTACAGTTGCCCCCCAAGGAAAACTGGTTAAATTAAGTTATTACACAGTAAGGCAATCTTATTCAATTTAAGAACAAGACAGGGGGACTTGTCCGGTCATGAGTTAACTGGCCTACTGCTAAAATCACCAGCCTCAGGCCTGCGTACAAGGTTGAGTTGAGACCCCTGATGTTTTTGATTCATTCTTGGAAATGATATTTTTTCGTATCTTTTAGTAAGACCGATGATCATGCAGTATGCTGCTTTGTTGATTCTTCCTCGACTGTATGTGATGTAACCTCGGAGGAACTCCGTCCACCGTATCTGACATGTGAAGACCATCGCTTACTGTCCCAGGACGGCATGAAAGCCTTCATTTGGCTTCAGGTAACTTTAGATGGCTATAGTGCGACTAAATAAACATAGAAATAGAACACTGAGAATGCTGAGCTAAATGAGAGACTTTGGAACGCTAGGTGGCAGCAGACGCTAGTTGGCAGCAGACTTACCAGGTAAATTCCCTTTGCTTGCGTCGTTCTGAGCATGCGCACATTTCCAAGAACAATGTATTTACCTGGTAAGTCTGCTGCCACCTAGAGTTCCTAAAAGTCACCCATTGTCCTGGATGCCTGATGGTGTGCCTGCCCTCTATGTCAGCTATTAACATTGAGAGTCAATATGAGGTGCACGTATGGCAAAAATATCCGGAGGCTTTTTGTAAACCTTGGCTTTGGCTACGGCTCTGGCTCCAAGGATCGATTGAGGTTCGGAAAAGCTGAGGCTTTCAAGAAACACACCATACCAACCAACATGTGAAAATGTCATCCAATTTCATAGATAACCATGTTTTTGAAAACCATTTTAATCTTTTGTCGGGGATTTTTTTGATGTTATTTTGATTTCTGCCATTGTAAATGGTTATTTTGAGGGTCTAGAAATACTATTTTCTCAACTTTGACAGTATCTCAGATACATGTAGTCTGCAAGTTTGGAACTAATATGAACTTTACACAAAGTGAGTCTTTATTGAAACTACTATTAGGTCTATAATTACTAATCTATTATAATTAGTCATAAATTTAAAGTGTTTTTGTTTTTCGTTTTCATAGGTAATCTTGGCAATCACTGGTAACTTCCTAGTGTTGGTATGGAGAGGTAGTAAGTTAAAAGGCTCCAAGCAAAAACCTCAAATGCTTCTGATATTAAACCTGGCTGCCTCGGACCTCCTGATGGGCTTCTATCTTCTTATAATTGCTGTGGCGGATCTTCACTACGGGAACAACTTTCTGTTGCAGACTGCCTCCTGGCGCGCTAGCACCATGTGCAGAATTGCTGGGGTGATTGGTTTGGTCTCCAGCGAAGCCTCTGTGTTCTTGGTCACCCTCATTAGCTTCGATCGCTTCATGGGTGTGGTATTTTTCATGAGTCGTCGTCGCCTGACCACCAGGGTGACCATCAAAGTCTTGGCCGCGTTGTGGCTTGTGGCTGTCGGTGTCAGCGCCACGGCGAGCGCTCTGTCTGCTACCAGTGGCAACTTCTATGAGTTATCCAACGTATGCCTGGGGCTACCTCTGTCCACGAAGCCGGCAAACTATTCGATTACCATCACAAATGAGGAGTCCATTGAAGGGGGTGTGCTGGTCACCAAGGTAGATACTTTCGGCAACAAGCCAGCTTGGATCTTCCCCATTGTGATCTTTCTCGGCGTCAATCTGTTGAGCTTCGTCCTCATCCTCATCTTCTATATCTTCATCTTCGTCTTTTCCAGGACATCAGCTAAGAAGTCACAGCGGCCCGAGGACAAGGAGAAAGAGTTGAAATTGGCCTGCAAGATGTTGTTTATTGTGGGAACCGACTTTGCTTGTTGGGTACCAGTGATAATTATGGGGATCCTATCTCAATCAGGACTCGTGGAAATTCATCAGGTAAGTCATTCTTTTAAATATATATATGTTTCTTTTTCAGTTGATAAATGCTTGAAATGGAAGACAGTTATAAGATACAAATAAACGCAAGTTATCCCTTATGCATGGAAAAAGAGAGTATACCCAAACATTAAAAGCGCTAGCCCTGCCACCTGCCACTACCAGGTGCCACCTCCTGGCCTTCCTATTGTCTTCATTGTGTTCGACGGGGTATTCGCTGGTCGTTTGCCGCGGACGTGAGTGGCCGGAACAAGTGAGTCGTCGCTGTCGTCGCTGTCGTCATTGCCACTTTAATTATTCCTTACCGCTGCAAACATAATCAGTTGCGAAAGAGCCGCTCGCTATCACTGCACCGGGATAGACATAATGACTTTTCCACAAGTCTACTGAATATCATATCTGGACTTAAGACACATCTCTTTAGGGAAGCATTTTTAACTTTAAGTAATATTCTATTTCCTTATTGCCCTGCTGTTTACTGCATTGTTGTGGTTTTTATCGGGTGGTTTTAACGGCTTGGTATTTTGTGCATTCTCCTTTTATCACTTTTTACTGGGTTATTTTAAATTTTGTTGTTGGATCTTTGGGTAACTTTTTCAGGATCTTTATATTTTACTCGGTTTTACTGTTGTGTTTGATTGCTTTTAAATATTCTGTATGTTTTTCCTTTATTGTTTTAATGATCACACTTTGTGGATCTTTTCTGTTTTTTTTTATTACTATTATCGGAGGGTTAGGTATGGATGAATCAGTATGTATGCACAATGGTATCAGATTCTGTGCACAAAATGAATGCCAGCTTCCAGCCCACAAACAAACTCTAGTAATTGCCCCCCCCCCCCTCCCTAGACAATGTGGAATGGTCCAGTCTATGATATCGTGGGAAAAAAAACGATTACATAATACATCAACCCACACCGCTTGCATGTCACAGCATGGAGGTAGAAATAGATGGTCACGGCATAGAGAAAGGACCAGGTAGGGCCATGATTGGGTAACGAACCCGGCTTGTTTTTTACATTCTTATCCAAAATCTTACTTATTTTCATGTGAAGTGCCAGTGTTTGATTAAAAATGAGTGTTTTTTTTAAATTTCTGTTCTGCTTTTCTTGCTTCAGACGATGTACGCGTGGGCAGTGATTCTCATTCTACCCATAAATTCTGCTATCAACCCCTGGCTGTATACGTTGTCTTATACCAGCCCTTCCACTTGGCGAGTTCTGTGTACAAGGATAAAAAGAAGAGACTCCACTCAAACTTTTTCGTCGGATTTACCAAAGAAGTAGGAAAACCCTGTCGTATTCCAAGGGTGTGTTTTAATGTCAGTGTCATACTTTGGTAATGACCCCAAAATGAAGTTGTGTAATCCGAAATCCTTTGTTAACGATTTATTTATTTGTCTGACTTTATTTTAATTTTTTATGACATAGCGCCTTCTATCAAAAGGCCGGACGGCCACTTCAAGGTGAGGGCTACACTTAACTGATTTGGGCTATCACCCCCAAAGTCAACTGCCACCAGAGGCACGCACTTGTCACCTACTTTTGGGTCTTAAACAAGGTTGTTGGCATTGGTATCATCCAATATGAGCCTCTTGGCAAAAAACGGGGCCTTGGAACCTTAATCCGTTTGCCTAAAAATGAAGTATAGCGCCCTCTTTGTGGTTTGTGAAGTTTCTGATCGATCAGGTCATGGGACCCACGCTTTAGTTCGTTACTGTGACGTTTTGGCACAGATAGTTCACTCAGACAACATGACTGTTGTCTCAGATTGGAATTTAAGTGGGGATCGGGTTTCTTTTCATTTTACCAGTCTGTCAGCTTTTTTGCTTTATTAAAAGGGGGTACTTTTCAACACTTGGACAGAATTGTGACTAGTCTTCCAAAGCTGATAGTGGAGTTTCTCTAATTTCTGGCTTAGAATTATGAAGATGAAGTTTTGAGCAAGATGGAATCAGGACCGCCATTTTTATCCAGCAAGGTATTCTGGGAAAGAAATAAAAATTGTGAAGCAAAACCTTAAACCACTGGGAACGAGGTTGTATCAATAGTCTCTTTTGCATTGATTGGCCACCAAAGCTGAGGTGATGTCAAACAATGTACGCGCTGTGCTGAAGTCTCAGCCAATGATTTTTGGGCTTCCTTTGACCTCGGTGAGGGCGCTGTTCGGGCTTGTGATGTCAAATGGGAGAGGTCTTTTCAAACACAGCCTTATTATAAGGAAGGTCAGACTGACTAGAGGAAGGTCAGAGAAATTAAACTAAAAGTGTGGATTAAATTAGGAAGTTGTGAAATACAACGTGCTTTTATTATCTATGTTCTTATGATTGAACTTATGGTGTATTCTTCTAAATTATTGAATTGTGGTTTTCAAAAGAAATACTTTAAAATTACTGAAAATGTTAACTGTTGGCATGTGTTATTTATTCTTATATATGTATTAAGTTGTTGTGGTGTTAAAACATATATCATTGTAAATGGTGGCTTGTTATGGTAATTTCTTTTATAAATACTTGATATATCCATTTGTTTTAAATATTTTGATTTTACTTGGAGATATTAAAGCAATTATCATTGTTTCCTTTTAGTTGTTTGTTGTTTTAGTTGCGTAATTTCCGCTGTTTTTGTTATGTTGTTGTTAACATGTTGTTTACTGCTACAATTTGGTTGTTTAATTAACCATTTTAAACTGTTTATGTCATCATTCTTCACAATTATCATTAGAATCAATTTAATGCTTCATAATACACTTGTATATTAAATGTCGTCTATTTGTTGGAAAGAAACATTAACTGTTGTCAATTTAAGCATTTATCCTTTTTGTGATTCCGTAAAGACGTTGAACCCACTTGTCAGTTACAATTGTTAGTATATTTTGTTATGATAAATAAATATATACTTTCAAACTTAGAGAGAGGAATAACATTTTCTTGGTCCAATCAAATCATAGGAAAATGTATCATTGTATTGTATCATCACTTATTTTGTTTGCGAATTGCGAAATGAAGATACTAAAAAATGTACCGTACAAATTGGCACCGTGCAAATCTTTGGCACATTCATGAAGCTGGTAAGCCATGCTTAAAGGCATTGACTTTTGGTTAAAGTTCAAAATCAGTGTCCACATTTTTTGTGATTCAACATATGCATGAACAAACAAACCTGTGAAAGTTTGAGCTCAATATTGGTCATCGAGGTCACGAGAAAATAGTAAAAAGAGACCTTGTGTGTTTTCTGTTTTTCAAACATCGAGTTTATTATCACGCCTGATAAAAACTATTGTTTTACTCATTTCTCAGAAACGATAGCATTTTAGGCAGATGTAAGGAACCTTTTCCACATTACTTACTTTAAATCATGTAAGTTATGTGTGACTATGTGAACATTTGTGTTTTTCGATCTTATACCAATAGTGTACGGGGCCTTTACTAGCAGGAAACTTTCCTGCCAACCTGTACGCATTTTGGGTACCATGCACGCAATGTGCATTATACGGCATGACTTTCCGTAAGTCATATGCCGTATAATACACATTGCTGTGACTGGACCCTGCTCGTTACTATTTTAATGAGCTTAGCATTTCCCCTCCAGACCGTTATTAAATATTCCTTGATAAAATTGGGCTTTCGTTACGACCATGTTTACGTGACGTCCGTGACGATTTATATATACATGTATTTTTAAAGTTAAATATAAATTAAAAAATATTCAACATTAGGACTTGCATCTCAACTTTGTTTAAAAGGCAGGATAAACTTTTGGTAATTTGTTAAAGACCAGTATCCTCACTTGATGTAGCCTATCCCAACATTAATGCATAAGATAACAAACCAGTGAAAACTTTGACTTTATTGGTCATGGAAGTTGCAAGAAAATAATGAAAGAAAGAAAACACCTTGCAGCACAGGTTGTGCGGTTTCAAATGCAAGAGAAATCATCCATGCCTGATGTCTTTCTCAATTTCAAGTTTTTGAGTAAAAGGTTATAGCTACAACACTTCAAAAGGTGTTGTTTAACAATAAAGGTTTTATGGATCAACGGCTCTCCAGTGCTTTTTATTAAGTAAGTTTCCATGATCAATCATTTTTGGAGAAACCGAAGGTGTACTCTCCCTCTAAGAGACCTTCTTTACAAACTCTAGCCCCGATTCAGCTCAACCCAACCCAAACCAGGCCAGCAGCGGGGCCTAATTACGCGGCCTTTTATACCGACTGTACTTTCCAGTAACGTGTAATCATTTTTTGGAATTACCAGTGAGTTTCCAATAACACTTTCTAGCCCCCAGACATCGTTGGTAACCCGCGGTGATTCCAAGACACTGGATGCAACAACGGGAGAGCCATCGATACCCTCTTGCGAGACTGCAGACGATCATGGCCCCGGGCAATCTCGATCGTGAGGCCCCATCACCATCCTCGTACCTTGACCGTGCCGCCTTGTGCTAATTCATTGTGCCCAAGCAAGAATGGTTTTCCCCTGGACCTTCAACTTGGGCCAACTTGAACCAAAAGGCTTTGTCAAAGATTTTGCATTTAATGTAATTTTAATATTGTTTGTTTAACAGGTTATAATGATTGTTTGAAGTCTTAAAGCATTATATATTCATTTTCTGTTGTAAACATTTAGGGGCCAGACAGTGATTAAATATTTCAATTTTCCCTTTAATGTGCATAAAATCATTTATAGTGATTAATAATGATAATATGAAAAGTATAAATCGCAATTCAAAATCGAAGGAATCAAAAGCTACAACTGCAAGGGCAACTTGATAAATTGATCTTGCGTGTATTTTTTTCGGTGAAAGTGTGCTCACATCAACTTTTCCAAGTTATTGCAGATGCGTAAGGGTTTGTTTTGTTACAATGAGAAATAAAGAAATGAGTGTGCGCTGATTATCTACGAAAGTAGGCCTACTCTATAATGAGCAGTCAATGGACTCTTGCTCCTTCCTCCATGCTCTATGCATGGGCCAAAAGCTGGGTGAAGAACTTTGTTGGTACACACCACCATCACCACTTCAATCAGCCAACGACACAACTGTCATCATGTCTGCAGTTTCAGAGAATCCAGATACTCATGTGCTGATACACCATGTGAATTAAACGATGTATGATTTATCACCACTTTGTACTTAGTTTACCCCACAGTCCTGAGGGTAACGTTTAGCGCGTAACGCCGACACCTGTTGCCGTTAAATGTCGCTGGAGAACGGCAGGCCCGTAGGGTCAAGGACGGGAAAGTACTCGGAGACAATAAATCCGGTTCTTTACTGCTTTGTGTCTGCCGGCGTTCTACCGGAGTACAATCCCAAACGATTCCCCCTGAGAAATTTAATTCAGAACTTGACGCATGTATGAAATGATATCACTCATGGAAGTAATATTTTGTAAGTTTCCAGCTAAAATGTCCCTTTGGAAAAAAATGTCACTACACACTGGATGGTCATTAAAAGAGAGAAAGCCAAAGTGTACACACATTAATATCACTGTGTTGATGTCACTGTGACTTGGCATACAACTGTAAAGAAGATAACACTGTGGCCTAGTTCCGAATTCGCTGTAAAAGGACACTCAAATAAGAAAGTGTGTGCATGCATAAATGTAGCTGTCTAAATTGATGTGAAAGTGGGTATTCGCTATATTGATCCTTCTCTATGGGTTTGTGTCATAAAAAAAGAAATATATATATTTTTTTTTCAAAGAGGAGGAAGGTGTAATGCATGTAGTTAAATACCTCCGATGAGATTTAATTTCCACCATATGAAGCATGACGTCCCTATACTTAGAAGAAATATATAAATGCTTTACCGCCAACCATAAACACCGATTATTATTTGTTTAATTGATGTGCAAAATTTGTGTAACACGTAAGCCATCGTGATGCGCTGTTTGTTATTCCACTTGGCTTCAGAGGACTATACCATTTTACTGCATTTCACCTCTGTGGACCCTGGTTCGAATCTCGCTTTGATTTTTAGCGTGTAGTTTAGTAGCGACCTGATTATGCCTGCGGGAGTTTTTCTCTTCTTCTTGTAACATTTTCTTCAACAGCTTCTCTTACGGTTATTAGTGCTACATGTAGATACACTGGTACAAGTTTGCACATTCGAACTCAAACAGTTTTTCCACTTGACTGCTCTATTTGTATACATGTTTATGTGTGTTGTGTTGTCATTTAGCCTTCGCGAAAGACTCTGCTAGGGTCGAAACGACAGGCCACTACCTAATTTTTATCAAAAACAAACTCCGAAAGGTCTACCTTTCAGACACTTAAATACGGTTCAAATCACCTGATAAGTTTGTTCTGAAATACCATGATTTATGTGTGAGAGAAAAACATTCCTGAACACGGTTTCTGAGTTTGTTTTTCCGAAACCGTAAGCACAATTAGTTTTGGAAAAAAGGAGCGTGAACAAGTGTCAGCTGATGACAATTTTATAATGCTGGTTGCATTAAGTTCCCGCACTCTTGCAAAAGATTATGTGTAATTAACATTCAGAACGGGGGGAACGGAAGTTAATCAGCCCCTCCACCCATTCAATGTATGTGCGTTTACAATCAGTTCGCTCGCCATTTTGTTAAAATACTGGCTCAGCGAACAGTTTACTGTGGCGCTGGTATAGTAATTCATACTCTCTCCCCCGAGTATATGACTTGCCAATTCACCACTAGATTATAGTTTCTTAAGCAAAACAAACATGGTTCTCCCGGTTACAAAATATCGCCTCATAAGTCTGTCAACGCCTTCTGTGATATGCTGTACCGCCTAGCTAGCGGCAATGTACGTGCGAACACCAAGGCTAAAATCATTTCACTAGAGGCGCCGGGCCTGGGTCCGCCGGGGCCGACCGACCAAAATTATGCCTTTATAGCAGTCATGCCGCCGTGGTGGTGGTTGAGTCTTACCACTGTTGTATCTGATGTGTGGTCGCTTTTGGCTCAAGATATCACGAAAAACCAGAGGATTTTTCTTCTGCTTTTTATTTTTTGGGTGTAGGGGCATTATGATGCTTCCGATCTGTGGGTCAAGTTGGACCCAGTGCGCCGTCCGTTCCGCACACGAATTTAGACGAAGAAAGATGAAAGTGTCCAGGCGGCCTTGGGACAAGTAGTGTACATTATATTTAGCGGTTTGATGCATAATGTTTCGCTTGTGTAAACATTAAATTAATTCATCCAACTTTTGACAGCGTATTATTCATACTTTACATCATTCCACAAGAAGGTAAACTTTTCTAAGAAGAAAAAATTACTTAGAGAGAGACTGTTTTGTCAAGTTCTCAGACAACTTTGATTTCATCTTTCTAAACTTGGTTTGCCATTTGTCAGGACGTTGTAAAGTTAAAGAGGGACATGGGTCCGTGGAATTTGTACTCAATTAAGTTCATTAATTACAGTAGAAACTAACGAAGTGATAGTAGCAGCATTTTCAGAATTGTGTTTCCTTTTTTAGTTTGTGAGGAGGATCCGAAAAGAATAAGCACAGAAGTCACTCAGTTTGTGATTGATGAAACCGTGCAATAATCCGTGTCTAGATACCGCGTCAGATTAAAGCCCACAGCCTTCTAGGTCGTGAACAACACTAAATAGATCATAAACATAAATGTTCACACAGATTTATACATAACTAACTACGCATACACATTTATAAGGCGGTCATTTTGGACAACTACCCTTTTAACAGTTTTCGTTGAAACTATAATATAGGTCTACGTTTGGGGGAAATTAGTGTAACAGTTAACTTTAATTTTTCAAGTCCAAAACTCGAAAAACAGTGAAAACAAAGTTGTTCAATATTGTCTTGTGACTCTGTGAACAATTTACTTATAGCTTATTAGTAAACAATCACAGGGTCGTACCTTCACTATGTTGGTCACATCATAGAGGTCACATGATGTGCGGGTACTGGTCTTTTACAGTTTCTAATTCGTCTTTCGATTTGGACAATCTTCAATTTCTTTCTCAGTCCTTGGACATCACCGCTTCCTTTAAAAAAACAGATTGTCTAGGCTAAACCATCGCAAACATTGGGATGTATGTAATGCTGTCAGTAAGACCACTGCATAACGGAATTACATCTTATCTCAGCTATAAGCCGTTTTCTCTTTAGTCAAAAGAGAAAAGACTCAGAACAAATCCACAGATTTGACTTCTACCAAAAGTAACAAATTCCCCCCCGGCTTAAGAGCTTGTTCTCGCGGCAAGCGGTACTTTTGATTCCGTGGTCTCCCTGTGAGAGCTTATCCCGTGACACAAAGGCGATTACACAAAGTTAGTTCACATCCTTTCTCTATGGTTAGTTTAAAAGCCACTGCTGGATGTTTTCTTAAGGATCCATCTTGAGACTTGCTTTTTCTTGTGGTATTGTAATCAAGGATTAAGTACTAAGCTTGTGGGTCTATTATTAAGTGTCAGGCTGTGATATTCAATTCCGGAAATGAAGGGACGTCTTCAACTACGGTGGAAAAAGCGAGACTGAAACAAAAATAGTTACCATCTTTTAGTTTTATACTATGGGCCGTTTTCGAAACCGGGGCTTGGGCTTACAGGCTCCAGCTTTGGCAGCGTCTTGCATAGGTCCCGTGCACCCAAAGTGTATTTATACTAACGGGGCCCAAGCCGGAAACGGCGTGGCTTCGAAAAGGACCATCAAACAACAACAGTTGCTGGCATGCAGTTGCACATCCTGGCTGAACATGCAGACTGTTCTGTGACTTTCGTGGATGCAACTCCCTGTCAAATTTACTTCCGTTTTCAATGCATGCATAGACTATACAGTCTCTCGCGTAGTCAAACTTCAGGGAACAAGTTGGTCCCAACCATTGAATTTTACGCGTTAATGATTCTATTTCTTCATTAACTTTATAGTTTATTTCTACCTCCATGGTTTAACTTAGTTTAAAGGCACTGGACACGTTTGGTAGTTGTCAAAGACCGGTTTTCTCACTTGGTGTTTTTATAGCTGCATGGTGTACCCCAACATTTGGGCTCAATCGGTCATCGAAGTTAAGAAAATGATGAAAGAAAAAACACCCTTGTGTGCTTTCAGATAGAAATAATGTAAGGCTTTGCGGAAGTCTTTTAATATTTTAGTGAGCAATTACCTCTTTCTCAAAAACTACATTACTTCAGAGGGAGTCGTTTCTCATGTTTTTATATTGCGCGTTCAAGTAAGTTTTTATGCTAATAGGCCTATATATTTTGAGTAAATGTCCCAGCGCCTTTAAGGCTTTAAAAGTATATTTGTTGGGAAAGTAACATGCTATTCGAGAATAGCTGAAGGTCATGTTATCATTACACCTAATGTATGTCATTCGGGCGCTTTAATTTTAAGGGTTTCTATTGTCCTAAGTTTTATATTTTATTTCAACGTCAATTTAACAAAATTGTTTGTATTAGGCCTATATCAAAATTGAAGCTGTATGTAATACCAAATTGATGAGAGTATTTTTATTTTGAAGAGTTTTGTATTTTATTTTTTTTTTTAATCTCCTCAAATTGCATATAAAATGTGGTCTAAAATGTGTTTGATTTTGGCAATTAAAACAGCTTTCCTGTAAAGTAATTAAAATGTTTTGGGTTAAATAAAGAGAAGTTTGGGTTCAAATCCCACTCTAGCAATGTTTTCTTTGTTCAACTCCAAATTAATCACTAAAAGATGTACTCAGAGACTGTCTGGGAAAATGCGAAGTGAATAATTGGGACAGCAATATATAACATGTTTGTATGTTACAAAACGGTGAGTCTCCTAAAATAAGTAATATACCATGTGACGTTTTCTCTTTTAATAGAGACCTTGTACTTTCCAATGCATTTCATGACAGGCAAGATACTACACTAGTGTTGTGTCATAATTTCAACATAAATTCAAGAGTTATAAAACGGCTGAAAAAGATGTGCCCCGTGTCTCCATATCAAAAGTTTATATTAATCAGACAGTGCAATCTCCATAAAAAATCAGATTTAATGTGTCTTGCCTTTAAGCTGTGTAGAAATCGTGCGGTAATAAAATTCAGGCTTGATGTTTTGTTTTGGTTTTTTTTTTTAACCTGTGATGTCACAGGTCATCGGGTCTTTGAAGGCCTAACAATAACATCCCTCAAAACAATTTCTTTGCACTCGCCTCCCCAAGAGAAAATGTCTAGTTACGCCACAGGCAATACTTAATCAGTCAATACTTTTGTAATAATGTTCTCCTGCTCATGATTGACATGACGTCATCGTGTCTTGTGATAATTACTCACCGCGAATGTGATATCCAAAACAACCGTTGTTTCGGGAAATCCCTTACAGTCACAGCTACTCACTTCTATATAAATAAACACTCCTACACTTTAATCTGTCAATTCTTTCCCGAAACCTACACATCTTTTATATCACTCCCAAATTAAAATTTGATGAAGAGATTACCAGTTGTTTAGGCTTTTGTTGAGTTTAAAAATGACACTTCTTAACCATCTGATAGAGTATACCTTGACAATGATAAAGGCAACTGCATCAAAAAGAATCTTTTACTTTTGCTGAAAATTGGAAACATTGTAGGTACTTGTGTCTACAGCGTGTACGTGTGGGGCATGTTGAGACCATGTATGTACGTGCACAGTGGTTCCACCATGTACATTACATGTGAATTCACACGTAATGACAACGAGCAATGGGGGTAGCATTACAACCGGACGTGGGCCGTTGCCAAAATATTAACTTACGTCATCCCTTTCTGGTACTAGCTACCAATGAGAGTCTCTGTGAATCTGACGTCATACGTCACCCGTCGTGTCGTCACATTCATTGATAAAAAACGGTACCGTGGCTCGAGACGCGCTTTGCGTGGGCTGGAAATCTTCGGTGAGACTCAAGGATGCTCACAAGTTGACTCAAGTCGTAAAGTTATCTTCGTGCATTGGTACGTAGGGGATTCGTGCTTTGGTCTACATCACCATAACAAAGTGACGAAGGGAGTACAGACGCGCTTACCTACGATTTGAACAGTTTTATTCTGAAGATAATTTCTGCTAGAAATGTCCGACTTGACGAGTGTGACACTTGGTCAGTGGAAACTGTGGGACGGGCCCCAGTACCACCGGATTTTTCTTGGAGTCTGTGTGTCCGTCACTCTGTTGATGTGTGTTAGTCTGTATTATTACCTTGTTAAAGTTGCTGATCGATGTACATGTACCACTCGTCTGGAAGGGAAGACTGTCATCATCACTGGTAAGACGTTAATCAGATTTATATGTTGCATAATTTCAAAAACAAACACAAATTCAGTAGACTTGCCATTGTTTTTTTTAGGTGTTACATTGTCATTGTTCATATGATGCGACACAACAAAAGATGTATAAACTTGTTAAAATTCCAAAACTATCCCAATATATATAACTTAAATTATATAAACTGTTGTGTTGTATCGATGATGAAAAACACTCGTGCTTTGGTCAAATTGAGATGTTTGTATTTGAAATGTCAATGGGCGCGCAATCGATCTTTAGAAAAAAAGTGGTCGAGCAGGGTTCATTATGCAAAAAAAAACTATGAAGAGCCGAGGCTGACTTACTGGATTAAGAAATCAGTGTTTTCGAACCCACAACGGCAAAAGCGTTAGGGCTAGACGACAATCGACCAGTTTTCCGGAAGTGCGGAGGTAGATGCTCCGGATGGGCACGGCGGCTTGCACCGTGAAACGCGACGGAACGCTTGATGACTCATTTGCCTTGATCTCGGTCATTACAAACCGCGAATAACATTTGTGTGTTAATTGGTCCATTGATGAAGTGTAATTTACTGGTTGTTAACTCGTTAACTACTTGATTTACTGTGGTTGGGGTAAACTGTGGTTAGGGAAAGACTGACAGTTGTGATCTTGCCAGGAAGCTTTAGAGGCTTTGCCTGTAGTTCGTAATGTCCATTGGTCACAGAAAGAGCAAGGGGTTCACTGGGTTTTTACTTCTTGTTGCTACCGTTGTTTGTTTGAGGTCTCCCCTAAACTTGTTTCCCTATGAAGATCCGAATTAACACATCCTATTTTTTTTCTCATCTCTTTACTGAATATACTGAGCTGGCCAAAAGTGTCAGGAAAAAAATAGCTAAATAAAATGGTTGGGAAAGACATGGCATCATCTCGTGAGCCTCTTTCTGTAGACACTCTTGTCTCCTCCTTCAGCCTCTTATATGCGTACCTCAATGGTACTGACGATGTCTTACTTCTGTCTATTCACTTCAGCACGCGCTTTCACAGTGACAGCACACTTTTTACGGCACCATCTCACACCTTGTTTCAAACAGAGCTGTGAGATATTCTGCTAGCTTTCCCCAAAACTGCTACAATTTTGAACTCCCTATACCTGTATCTTGCGTTCCTTAAACTTATATTTATAATCTATCACAAGAGGAATGTGAAAATCAATTTCCCCTCTTTAGTTGTTCCCCCTTTCCTCGGAGCTATAGACCCCACCCTGTGTGGCCTTTTGGTCGCGTAGTGAGAGATGTTTCATCAACAAATTATAAAAATAAACAAATGATTGTCAAAATACACATGGTGCAGCTAAATGCAAGTAAATTGCCTCGAAATGTCTTTTGCAGAGCGATGGCTCATTAAGCAATATATATTTTTTTTCTTCAGACATAAATGCTCGAGTAAATGTCAAACATTGGTAGCAGAAACAATAGCTACCAATCTAACAAAGGTTTGTTGTTCTATTTAACGGATAGTGCATTGATTTGTCTTTTAATTTTAGTGTGGTTTAATGGGTAAAAGTCTTGTTGTTGTAGTTACAGTGTGGAAGAAATTGTTTCTTCTTCCTGATTGATGCTTAAAGGCACTGAACACGTTTGGTAATTGTCAAAGACCAGTATTCTCACTTGGTGTATCCCATATGCATAAAATAACAAGCCTGTGAAAATTTGGGCTTAATTGGTCATTGAAGTTGCAAGAAAATAATGGGGAAAAAACACCCTTGTTGTACAAATTAGTGTGCTTTCAGATAGGAATAAAAGGCTTCTGACCAGAAGTCTTTTATTA
>JAUELU010000065.1:51964-72382 GCA_032357145.1 Evasterias troschelii | reverse complement strand
AGGGAGTCGTTTCTCACAATGTTTTATACTATCAACAGCTCTCCGTTGCTCGTTACCAAGTAAGTTGTTATGCTAATTTTGAGTAAATTACCAAACAGTGCCTTTTTATGGAACTCGTCCAAACGTTTGCTGTCGGCACTACTTCAAACGGTGTTGTTGCTCACACAATTCGTTTTCTTGTGTCTTTGCGGCATCACTACATCTAAAAACAATCGACGCCTTGTTGCGTTTGTAATGTACCGGAAAGACCCTCGACAAATTATTCTATCACTCAAAAACATAAATTAAAACTGTCAAAGAAGCAAGCCCGAGAAACAAGCAAACATTTTGAACCACAGTGACGACAACTTTGTTTCATAATGGTGATAAATTCTTGAAGTTTCATTTGATCCAGCCGGGGCGACCAGCGACACTTTGATTGTTTTTAATCCGAGTTTTTTTTTCACCGGCCACAAGCAACCGAAACGGGGAGTAAACACTACCCGGAAATGTTGAGTTGGTTTACACGGTCTTGGCGGGAAACCAACAGCGGTGACCACAGCTACGACTTTCTAGTCAACCGGAAATGAACGGATAGTCATTACAGCCGTATTTTACACAACTCATTTGGCGAGGACTGATGTAGGCATTGTTTTCCTTCAACTTGGGTTGCGTTGCAATAATACTGTTATGGTATTGATTAAAATGGTCTGACCACAAAGGTTGCACTGTTCCTAGACGGTGACAGAGTTTCACTGAAATAGGGGGCGGGTCATCTGTTGCTGAGCGAAGGAGTTATGCCTACAATACAAGGTGGAAAATGGAGATAAATAACAAGAGACATTTTTAGCGCACAATGCAGGAGCATCTATTCGCAAAGCATACCACAACGAAATGAAATAAAGCAATTGTTAACAAAAATATAGATTCAAACAAATGAGTCTTTCAAAGTCCCTTGAACATCAGAAGAGAGTCAGCAGATGTATGACTGGATGGAAGGACAGACTAATAAACAAAAATTCGCACGAGAATTTTTCAAGGGTATGATCTGTGGCAATAATGCATTTACCGGACGGACCACACTGCTTGTTTGATCCCGTTCACACTTGTTTCCACCATATATAGTCTTGCCTTGCATGAGTCAGGATAAACACCCAGCATTGCTGGTTGTAAAAATAAAGAGAAATTTAATTTTTGTTCTTTGGGGAAATTTCTCTAGCCATGTCTCTCGCTAAATAGTCGCTATCAACTGTATTGTACTGTACTTTGTTACACTTTAATAGCCTGTACAATTTTGGTTATCACATGTTTTTGACATGCACTTGCGATAAAGATCAACTAGGATAGTTAAAACAATAAGGTGACACAGTGATTACTACTCTAAAACAGGTCAATATTGTGACCTGGTTGTTAAATCCTCCCATGATGAAACGAGTAGGCCTACAATGTAGCTATATGGTGGTTTGATACAGTGAAGTTCTAAATCTTTGTTGTGAATGTGGACGATCCTCGGGTTTTTATAAACATCACGAAGGAGACACGCGATAGCGATAGCGATAGTGATAGTGTTGTGCGTTCCATGGCTGTACGCAACCCATTGCAAGAATGGCTTTCTGTTCAAATTTCGCTGCAGCTTTGTAAATCAGATTGTCTTCCATTTTTACAAGGAACACTTTGTTTATTGCCAAGATGTTACTTGTACTGCTCCTTGATAAGTTTCTCCGGGGGGATTTTTCTGACCACGGGAACCCTTCTTGTGAAGGATCTGTCTGACGGGGAGTTGCAAAATAAGTTGATATTCGAGAAATCCTTTACAAATCTGTGTGGTAGTTTTCAAGGAACATCTTCATAACATTTTAATTCTTGTATTGTCTCTGCTACCTCCGTACAGTGTGAGAATGTAAACAAAGGGGTGGATACAAGGTGGTGGTTGAGATTGGGGGGGGGGGTGTTGTCGCTGCTCTGGGGTGTCAAGGTAGACACTAAAACTGATTTGTTTATGTGTTTGGTCATCTTCGTTGGGCCTATTTGAGAATAAATATTGTGGTTTTGATTTTTCAGCAACAACAAGTCTTGTTCGGGGGGCGTACCCAAAGAAGGAAAAATAAAATAGACGGAATATCAAATGTTTCATCGTGGATTGCACAGAGCTTTTATTTTCAACAAACTTATATTGTGACAAGACCGTATTCGCTTCCCTCACGGCAGATAGCTTTAATTCGTGGGAAAGTTTATCTCTTAACATTATTGGTACAACTATGGAATTTTAAAAACAAAAAACACTATCTGAATAATATTTTGATAAGAGGTAGATGTTGTTTTTTGTTTTGGTTTTTGACCGAGACACCCCTGCGCGGGTAAATAACCGAGCGTCTTTTGCAAGCGATCGATTGTGGTGTTTTGTACCGTCCATTCGCCCTTGGCCTCAGCCGACTCAGCTATGGTAGGACTTCCCAAAACGTGACGTTTGTAAGTTTTTCTGAAGCTTCCACAACTGGTTAAATCGATGTCCCGTTGCGATCATGGTGTACCTGTGATATCAGTATTCAGGGAGGCCGGCTTCGTCAGACTACTTGCCCGAAGGTACACTTTCTTCTAATCGTGTGAGCTCTTTTCTGACCGTGAAAACAAACAAAGAAAGAATGAACTTAGCTTTCGAAGGTCTGTTAGAATGCCTTTGGATGGGAAAAATTTCATTCAAATTTGTCCATCATTGTGTTTTTCGTCAGAGAATCACCCAATGCTTTGAAACCCAACCTATTCCGGGTAGTCCAGTACATTGCCAGAAAGAATCTTTCAATTATGGAGCAGGACCCACATATCTCCTGCAGTCCTCATCCTCATAAACAGAAAAAGATTGCTGATCAGCGCGTGCTTATAAAATAAGCTGCTTCGGGTTTAAGAGAATGGTGTGGTCCGTGCACGTCAGAGTTATCAAAACTGTATCTAACATCCATGATGTGACATAACACTTATTTTTGTAAATTGCCGGAAATAGTAGGTAGACACATTGGGTACTTTTGCCTGTCGACCTCTTACGTCCTGTCGTCCAATTATCATAGAGTACCTGGTATACTATTAGTTTCGGGCACTTGGATTTTCTTTATCATGTGGCTAGAATGTTCTTGCTGCAAGATGTTCTTGCTGCAACACGTCTTGCTGCAACATGTCTTGCTGCAACACGTCCTGCTGCAACACGTCTTGCTGCAGCAGGTCTTGCTGTAACACCTCTTGCTGCAGCATGTCATGCTGCAACACGTCTTGCTGCAACACATCTTGATGCAACGAGTCTTCCTGCAATTCGTCTTGCTGACAACAATTACTGCAACAACAATTGCTGCAGCAAGACCAGCTGCAAAAAGGCTACAACAGTACTTGCTGCATCAACTTTTCTTTAAGCCTTACTGTAGCAAAATATGATGCTATACAAGTCTCGCTGCAACAAGTCATCCTGCACTATTTGTTAATCTTGCTGCAACAATGCCGTCGCGGTGCTTGTCCAGATGGTTGGCAACAATGTGAGAGTTCTTGCTTGAAGAGCTGTACGTGAACCATGTGGTGTTCAATGGCCCGAAGCTGCAAGATGCCGGGAACTTTTGCCACACCTTGCCACACCAAACAGAGAAGAGAAGAGTGTGAATTCGTAATGGGAAATTTCCCACGTGCACGTACGTGGACTTTGAAGAATCATGGATGACTTTGGATGGGTTTGTGAATACATTGGAGACACCCAATATACAGTTTCGCACCAGAATAGATATAATATTTCGAATGACGCGATCACTGTGGTGGTACCTCCAGCTCTAAACACCTCATAATATGGTTTTAGGGGGGTCGTCTGAAGCTTCCATCATTTTAAATGTCGTACAGGGAGTTTCTACGTTATCCACACCCCTAAGAAGAGCATGGTGTTGTACAATGTCAGTTTGCCGGTGTCGATGCGCATCATTATAGTGTTCATACCACCACCTACCCCTTCCCAAACAAGACCGCCACCACTAATTTAAAGACTAATCAACAGTGAGTGCCTGGAGTGATATATTTTGCAGGTTTTCTCTCAAATTGCGAATAGTTGTTTCCTCTGTTGATTCTACTTTTTAGAAGTACCAACATTTTAAAAGATCACTTTTAAATTTGTTTACAACTTAGAAACACTGTGTATGCCTTTCACCCCCCCCCCCCCCCCCCTCCTGTCATACAAGGTCGGACTGCCCCAAAGATATTTTTGTTCGTAGGGTGAAAGAAATAATAATTAGAGCACAACTAATTTAGCATAGTTTCCCGATCTTTGTTGTTGATGTTGTTTTGGCCAGTTTATATCTTTATGGACGAGATAAACATTTCAACAGGACAGACTAAACTAGCACTTGGTCAAATTTTGTTTCGTTAAACTATTTTAGTGGGTGTCGAAATCACAAAGGTGGTGACACAGAGTAAGAGAGAGCTGTAAAATTGATCAAGGTTTGGTGTCTGAAAAGTAAAACCTAACCACAACGAAATATTAATGTACAAGAACATCCTGCCTGTGGTTTGGCCGTTTTTCCATCCTGTGGTAATTTTTGTGGCACGTCAATTTCATTCAATCTTTCACGCCTTGCGCCTGCACCACTTTTAGCCCATGGGATTTATTGCGCGCCTGCACCACTTTTAGCCCATGGGATTTATTGCGCGCCTGCACCACTTTTAGCCCATGGGATTTATTGCGCGCCTGCACCACTTTTAGCCCATTGGATTTATATACTTACCGTTATAACACTCTTTCGGAAAAGGTCTTTGCTGTTTGGCAACCCACTCACTGGACTACCCTGGGCTTTTTAATCCTCTAGAGGCAAGCTCCCAAGGAAGGATTACTGGATTTATTAGAATAACAGAATGTGAAACGTGATCCTAAGCCGTTTGGATGGCGTTTGAAGTTCACAATGGTACAATCTAGGACACGGCCGTGGTGGAGGATGTGTCCGGATTCTGGGCGCATTACCATCACTATACTCGCAAGATTGGAGTAGGCTACAAGCATTCACTCTCCTTTCGGTTGTATTGTAATGTAAGAACTTGTGCCATGTAATAATGCTATTCTACTGATGATGCCTTGCAGCGCAAACCAAATTTTCCAGTCAAGAAAAATGGTTAACGAAGATGACCATGGCCCTGCTCGGCCAGTGGCGCGAAATCGGCGCCAACCGAGAAAAGTGACGCAGTTTTGCACGAAATTCATCCCAACCAATTCCGTATTTAACTGGTGCACAAATTACTTGATAATATTGTGATTATAGTGTAGGCCTAGACCCACTCCACAGATGACTTCGTCCTTGGACTAGAGCAAAATGACCCACGTAGGATATCCCTCAGTGCTCAGTGATGGGACCATTCCATACTTAGACAGTGAGCAAACTCGCGGACCGTCCAACCCTAGCAATTAAGGACATTCCGCCCCGTGAGAACTTACCGCGTCTCCGCTGAATTGTCGTTCAACAATAGCATTACACTGAACGATTCTGTAACAAACTGTGACAAACACAATTTATCCTCAATAAAAATACCGATCAAATTTCGTGTTTTAATCCGAAACACTTAAATCCCCCAATTTAGAAACCAGTCCTTCATAAATTGTCCATTCTTGTCAATGTTCCTAACTCGAGGGGGTCGTGGTGCTTTCTTTTATGCACCCTATCTGTGGTTAAAAACATGTTATTCTTTTCTTACAGTTTTCAGCCACTGAAATAATATTGTTCTGTTCTGGATTCTTTTTGGGCCGGATCGTTTATTTAGCGTACCTTTGGGGATAAACGTGTACTTTCCTGAACTCGAGGAAAGTGCGCGAGGCCCTCGGGCAAGAGGAAAGCTACACCTCGGCGCATATTTCTAGTAAGAAATCAATCTGACAGAGTTAGCCTTGGAGAAAATGATGACTGGTGTTTCAGACAGTTTATTCTCACTGGTGAAGTGCTTCTGACTACTGCCGATGAAAGTTGGCCATCTTGTGGTGGGGAATGGGTCAATTATGAACGTTGTTTTTTGTAGTGCATTTAGAATTTCGTTATTCGTGATTGAAAGAGTTACAACCTTGTTTATTGTTTACAATAAGCTTTAAAAATGTTCGAAGTAAAAAACATTTAGACCTTTCTTCATAATTGTGACGAGGGTATCTACGCCAACAAATGACACGGAGCTAGTATTAAACAAACACCATAAATGTCAAAGTTTCCGACAAGTACCAGTGAACTATTTCCTTTGTTTTTTTAGCAAAATGCTGCACACATATGTATCAGTTACTTAAATCATAAAAAATAATTTGCTACTAAACAATAGCATACAGTGTGCACAAAACTTGTTCAATCTATCATGTTAATCAACGCTATAATTACGCAAAACTGCTGAATGAAATCGTTCCTATGTACACAGGGCTTGCTCATTAAAATTAACTCTCTTTTTATAACAGAAGCTACAAAAACGCATCACCTTTTGCCTGCCATAACTTCTTAGCTTTGACCAATGCTGTTCGGGAGACTAATTTAATTTTAAAGTTAACTGTCGTCAAAACATGCTTGTTGATCAACCTGTGGGAAATTCATTAAATTAGTAATAGTATCACAACATTTTTCATGGATTTCTAAATAACAGCGGTGAATTTATTGTATTTTATTTTGTTTGTTTATTTATTCATTTATTTGTTCATTCATGTGTTTTGTATTTTTTATTTATTTATTGCTTTTAAGGTGTTTTTTTTGTATGTATTTTTCTTTTTTTGGGTGGGGGGGTGTTTGTTATCTTTGGTTGTTTGTTTGTTTGTTTGCATGCTTGTAGGGGTTTCGTTGGCGTGTTTATTTACTTACTTGCTTGTTTGTTGGGGTGTTTGATTGTTGTATTATTATTGTTTTGGGGTTTTTGTGGGGGGGGGGTGTTTGTTTGTTGATTGAACTGTTTATACTAATGTTTGTTTAATGTTTTGTGGGGCATCAAATAATTATTTCCTCGACTTTCAATGGCGTTTCAGAAAAAACATTTTATGGAGGATTGGTACTGAAGCAAACTTTACGATTATGCCTAATGAGCTTTCGCAAAAAACAAAACATTTGTCCTCTAAATTTATAAATTCTGTTCTTTGTCTTTTAGGAACATGTAACTGAACTGTTGTATGAAACGTTTATGTTGCAGTTTCAGAATGAGTTGTTCTCGTTATTACGTTTATGGTCGCCAATCAATTATATAATTATTTTTGATGTCTGTGATTTTTATTACAGGTGCCAACACCGGTATTGGAAAAGAAACAGCCTTAGCACTGGCTCAACGTGGTGCGAGAGTTATCCTCGCTTGCCGTTCCGAATCCAGAGGGCTGGCAGCAGAGAGAGATATACGAGAGAAGACGGGAAACAGCGGCGTGCACTTCATGCGTCTGGACCTGTCTAGCCAGGAATCGGTGAAAGAGTTTGCCCAGGAGTTCTGTAATGCAGAGGACAGGTTAGATGTCCTCATCAATAATGCAGGTAAGTCTCGAGTGTATGTCTTAAATGGTGTGTACAACATTGGTAGATGCCAAAGACCTGTATCCACACGTGACCTAACATATACTTGAAATAAAAAACCTGTGAAAGTTTAAGTTCAATCGGTCTTTGGAGTCATGAGAAAACAGTGGGGAAGAAACCTTTTTCATGTTCTAACTTTTTTTTCTTCAAAGATCGGATTTTATACTAAAGGATAAAGACTTTTTTTTGTTTTACTCATTTCCTAAAAACTGTGGCATTTCAAGCCAAACTATTTCAAAGGGAGCTTCCCACCATGACCATCTTTATACCATGTAACTTATGTGCAAATCTGTTTGCATTTATATTTAAGGGGGTGCACAACATGTTTTGGTAACATAACATATAAATGTTCACAGATGTGCAAATAACTTACCGGTACATGGTATAAACTTGATTATCATGGTCGAAAACTTCCTTTGAAATATGTCCTGCCAGGCATGCTATAGTGTTTTAGAAATTAGTAAAAAATGGGAGACTATGGAACGCTAGATGGCAGCAGACTTACCAAGTAAATCTCCATTGTGAATGTAGTTCTGAGCATGCGCACATTACTGAGAACAATGAATTTACCTGATGAGTTTTCTGCCACTTAGTGCCCCAAAAGTTCCCCACTAGTTTCGAGTCAAAAACTCAGTGTTTGAAAACAATGGGTTTTTCTCGCATTTCAAATGACCGTTTGAAATTTAAGTTTCACAGGTATGTCATGTTTGGTCACACCAAGTGTACAAAGTGACAATTACCAATGTTGTCCACGTGATGTAAAAGCATAATGTACACGACCAATACGATTAAGCAAAGGTGTGGCTGTTTCATCGAGGCATCTAGATCACACCTTCAATACTGCAAATTGTGCGTTGCAGATAAATATATTTCAAGTCGAGTGTTACAACTTAAAAGTACTGCCGAGTACTAAGTTGGCCGATTAGTACTCTAGTACAAATACTCGCAGTTCGAGTTCAAGTGTACGACCGATTGTGATACCCGAGTAGGCCTATCAAGTCTAACTGCCGAGTACCGAGTCTAACAGCCGAGTACCGAGTCTAACAACCCAGTACTCAGTCTAAAAGCCTGGTACCGATCAGTCTAACAGCCGAGTACCGAGTCTAAAAGGGGAGTTCCGAGTCTAACAGGGGAGTGCCGAGTCTAACAGCCGAGTCTAACAGCCGAGTACCGAGTCGAACAGCTGAGTACCGAGTCTAACAGCCGAGTACCAAAAACACAATTTGTATTATTTTTCTAAACCAGTTTCTATCCATTACTTTTAAGGTGTAATAAATGACGGGAGTGCTAGGACAACGGAGGGATACGAACTCAGCTTTGGCGTGAACCATCTCGGTCACTTCCTCCTGACGAACCTCCTCCTAACGAAGCTGCAAAGTAGTTCACCAAGCCGCGTCATCAACGTCTCCTCCGATGCCTATCAGCTCGGACGCCTTGACTTTGACGAAGGAATTCATGAAAACATCGGAAGGGTCAAATCGTACGCCCGGAGCAAGCTTGCTAACTTGTTGTTCACGCATGAGTTGGCTAAGACAGTTGAAGGCAAAGACGTCTCGGCATTCGCCTTGCATCCTGGTAAGTATTTTTAACAAAATAATTGGTATGAATTCATACCGTAATTATATCAATAGGGAATTATAGATGAGATGATTTCTGACGTCACTGTTTGCAAAAATGGCGACCGGTGCCAAAAGGTGTTGGGAAAGGTCCATTGCCGTAAATCATCTGTGGAAAAATGTCCGCATATATGGGCTTTAAAAATAATTAATAATAATAAAATAAAATGGTAATATAAAACAAATTCATCACATTGCCAAACGTTATCCTTTAATTAATTTTCCCCCAAAACAGTAATCGTTTATATCAAATTTCTAAAACCGTTTTGTACATTTCTAATGTATTTTATTCTTTATTAGACCTAATAAAAATAATGTTAAATTTAACATGTATTTGTTTTGTACTTATATCTCTCTTTCTTGGAAAACGTGAAAAGCGCCCTTTGTTCCAAATATCTTTCAATCGTTCTTAAACATTTTTGATTGTCTACTTTATTATTTGACTCAATGTAACAAGTTGTTTGTCTTTTTTACGAAGGTTCCATTGATACAGACATCAAGCGTAACTGGGCCTGGTGGCTGCGCAGCCTCGCACCAATCATTTCATTCTTGTTCTTGAAGACGTCAACAGAGGGCGCACAGACAACCATCCACTGCGCCGTGGCCGACGGTCTGCAGAAACACTCTGGAAAGTATTTCAAAGGGTGCAGAGTCCAGAAAGTGGCGCCAATCGCAAGGGACGATAAATTGGCCAAGAAGTTGTGGAGAGTAAGCCTTCAGATGACGGGCCTTACAAACTCGTGAAAGAATGTCGGACATAATATCAATTGTATATAGTTCCCGCTGGGCATCACAAATGGGTGCGATCGATTAGCTTCCCCGGTCGACACAGGTCAGACCCCAGTGAGTTCGATTAGCTTTGACGTCATTGCTGTGGCTCACTCGTACGAGACCCAAGTGCCCTGCTTGAGGCGTAGGTTACTTGAGGCTGACCCTGGTTCATGACATCACGACGAAAACGTTACCAATGGCCACCATTTTGTTTGAAATTCAACCAGACATTTTCAGGAAGTTTGACACACATTTTCACTATTAAAACAGCGACTTGGTGGGCAAGAAACTTTTTTTATTCGAAGTCGGGTACTTTTGTATCAGTGTGGGCTTGTAAAAATATCTAAAAATGCAGTTTTTACCTTGAGAGTAATTATTTTACGACCTTTTCGTGAATCCACGAAAAGCTTCGCATAACGTAATGCACACAAAGAAGAACAGTTCTGGTCGGCCGTACTGAGATTTATCGCTGTGAATGCCGGGGGAAGTTTCCTTTCGTTTAGCTCATGTCAGGTGTTCAGTACGCCATCTTTACGCGGGCATTTGGGGATCGTAAGACATTGTTTGAAAAATAACTCATTTGCTACCAGATTGGTCACAATCACCCGGGCAAGGACATCTCTGCGCACTAATGCCTTTTCTGTCACCAGCGTTTGGCAATTATTACATTTTGAATATACAATGCAACAATTGTCTCCGTTTTCAATTGTCTGTGAGCGACTGGTATACGATCAACGTCGGGGCAAGTACCACTTTGCCCAGTGATGTTCTCTCGCTCAATATTCCAACTCATTCCAGTCATTCACATCGAACTGAAATAAAAAAAAACTATTCAAATTTAATTACCAACGCTGACGTATTGTGAATTAATAAGAGTATAGGTCTATAAGATGCGTGAGATAGACTACCAAACATCACCAACGCGTATCACATTTTTCCAAAGCTACATTCCTCGGATCGGGCGAGTTGGTCTAATAAAAAGCGTTTGTAACCGTTTGTTATGAAACGCATATGGTTAGAAAGATGTTTTAAAAGTAGAATACAATGATCCACACAAATATGCCTCGAAATTGCGTGGTTTTCCTTTTACTTTGCGAACTAACACGGTCGGCCAAGGAGTCAAAAATTTGACTCCCATAAATGGCCGACCGTATTAGTCGACGATGTAAAAGGAAAACCACGCAATTTCGAGGCATATTTGTGTAAATCATTGTATTCTACTTTTGTCTAACCATTATATTTTATAAAAAACTGTTACAAACGCTTTTTATAGACCAACTCGTCCGATCACAGGCAACGTGTCCCTTTAGGAAAAACCAGTTTCGCCAATAATTCCGATGCTGTACATTATCTTGATTCAGAGAGAGTAATCATAATCTTTAGCTAACGCACGTTTTGCTAACTTATGCCGTACTAATAGGACGAACCGCATTGTATAATTATCATGTACAGGTCAACAATTCAAGTACAATTGAAAACTTTAATTTATTCAAATTTAACGGTGATTGCTATTCTAAACCTGCTCTGTGCCCAATCATAGAGCTGCTAAAGCACAATATAATACATTGTATAGCTAAGCACAACAGCAAAATCATGCCTAGCAGAATAAGGCTTCTGGCCAAAACACAATTTCACATGTGCATTCTTTGACTTCAGCTCATTTTTAGTCTTAGCAGGAAATTGTTTGGCATTATTTTCTGCTTAAAGGCATTGAACATGTTTGGTAATTACTCAAAATATATATTAACATAAAATTTACTTGGTAACCAGCAACGGAGAGCTGTTGATAGTATAAAACATTGTGAGAAACCACTCTCTCTGAAGTTACGTAGTTTTTGAGAAAGAGGTAACTTCTCACTAAAATAATAAAATACTTCATGCATGAAGCCTTCTATTAGCATCTGAAAGCACACAAAACTGTGCAACGAGGGTGTTTTTTTTCTTGCAACTTCGATGACCGATTCGGCCCAAATTTTCACAGGTTTGTTATTTCATGCATACGTTGGGATACACCGAGTGACAACACTGGTCTTTGATAAATACCGAACATGTTCAGTGCCTTTAAGCTTCCTCTATGAAATTGGGCCCCGACCTTTTTTTAATTTTGTACAATTTTTTTTAAAATCATCTTAAAATAGGACTAGGCCCTACGCCATGAGGACTACGTCTAATGTAAACACAAATTCACTCTGTATATTTAAACAAATGTGTATATAATAGTTTCATATTTAACGGATTGTCATACTTGATTAAGAAGTGAAGATGATGAAAATAACCAAACTGAAAAGACATAGCAAAAAAGAGTGGTGGATCTTTAAGTTGTTCACACATAAGAGCTTATGGTTTTACCTAATATTGTTTGTGTATTATAAAGTATTACAGTTATTTAAAAGAAATGTTTTAACAAAACCTCATTTCATCTTGTGCATAAATATTAAAATAATGTATGTATTCCATACAATTCGTAAACGAGACTTTTGCTTTTTCAAATTTTCTAAAGTGTCAATTGGTGACTATGGTACAAAAGACACGACAATTTCGATGCACCAAATCACTGCCAACTAGCAATAGCCAAAAGTACAAACTTAAAACTGTTCGTGCATTCATTCAATTTCTAAAAAAAAATCAATTTTACCCAAAATCAAAAATACCTGGTTTTGCAATTATGGAAAGAATAGAACTACAACTCAGTCTTTTCCCGTTCTAGGTTCAGAAAGTAGCAGGTAAATTGTTTTGCCGACATTGTTGAAACTGTACCTTTTCATAGACAGTAAACGCGTGGGTTGTAAAGGTGTTTATAACATTATCAGTTCTGTATCTAGATTAAGCACACAGGTAGTAGAAATATTGCCAACATTGCCAGTACTGTACCTTACACTGATTCAAAGAGCATGCTGAAGTTGTAGTAGGCCCCCCTATCATATCTTGATTCGAAGAAAATTGGGGAACCATTGGCAACAGTTTCATTAAGGTTACTTTAGTTAATTCATGGTTGGTAAAATTCAAATATTTGTTTGGCAAACAGTCTCCGAAACAATGATTTTAAAAACAATTTAACTTCTTTGAACGCAGTTTTCTCTAAACATGGAAGTTTGGCTGCAAGAAAAATTCGGGAAAAAATGAGGGGAAAGGAAAGAGAGAGGGGAATAAAGAAAAAAGTCGCAAATGGGCGTCGGTAGTTTTTTTTCCGGCGGCATAGGCCTAATCCCATTCGCATTTGTGTTTTTCTTTATCCCAAAATTACTCTTTTATGATATCTCATTGTAATTTGTTAACATTGAATTTTCAATAATTACATTTTATAAGCATTTGAAACACTAAGTGCCAATTCGTCCGTCGTTCCGGCACTACCTTTTTTTTAACGCATGAAACCTGATGCACCGACCAGATCCAAACGCATGTCATCAAGTGTTGTTTCCTTTCAATTTTTTTCCCGGCTATGTGCAGTAGGCCTGCAAACCTACCCTTACCAAATTAAACGTCAAATTCATGCCCAGGATAATCTTTTCATTGCATTTTTTACAGCAGTAATCTGATATAGATTATTATTATGTGACGCGACTTTCGCAAAACAGATGATTATCGGTTGGATCTTGGTTTGCCGTCCACTTATTCAAGGTGACATGTACATCCATAGGCCTTCTCGGTCTAGTTTATGTGTTAGTAAAATTGTAATTGAGCCTGTTGATGTATGCAGACATTTTTCTGGTAAAGCAAAAGAATCGATATAGATCAAAAGTGCTTAAAAAGTGTGGCTATTTCTCTGTTTTTAGACGTATGGAGGTTCGATTTTCACCCCCAAAACGCCAAAGCTTCCGGGGCTTCGCCCCTTGAACCCACACTCAGAGCTTCGCCCTTGCCCACACGGGGCCAATACGCCGACACCGGGACCCCACCCATTACATCGGTTTTTTTTTTTTTTTTGCCCTAATACATAGGCTAATGCTCCTGGGCGTTGTCAACGATGCTAATCTAACAAGTATGCAGAGAGTTGGTCATTGTACAACAAACCTCAAGTGTTTTAAGATTATATGGTAACAAAGAAGAGACGTTGATTGGATACAAAAAAACTCACAGGAACCCCGGTTAACACACATGAATATTGTCTATTGGCAAACAGTGGGGCGGGGGGAGGAGTGGAGATTGTCGAATAGCATGCATCATTGCCATAACCTTCCCAAATATTAAGCCTCAACCCCAACTTATGCTTCGTAGTCGAGGAACGGGGTGAGAAGGGTGAGGGAAGGCGAGTAGGCGACGTTTCGACCCGGCCACTCAACACACTTTGCATCCTCAACATTTTATCATAAGACATAACTACATTGCGTAGGCCCTACTCATTTGTTTACCAACCAATTCTGAAAATGATAAGCTGGGACCCTCTCCACCCCACCCAACCATGCAACATGTTATTAGCAAGAATCGCGCCCACCTAGCGGCTAGTGTACATTTTGCCTGCTTCACAATTATTCTCTTTCAACAAGAAACTTGTATAGTCCCTTATGGTCACGTGCTTAAAGTGTTGGTTTGTTTATGAAGTGCGCCCTCCAGAGCTCCAGGTCATAAGTACAGTTTTACATCTTCGATCTCAATTTCGTTTTCCAAATGTTTCCTAGAAATGTCCCTTTTTATAAAAACTATGATGCTGCTTGGGTTATCTGGTTGTTCATTAAAGGCAGGAGAATCACTGGATGTTATAAAGGTATGTTTGAGATTGATAGGCAGATTTTGTCGGGGTTTTCTGTTTTAAATTGTACTGCAGTGTGTAACCATCAGACGGCATGCCATAATAGGAGAATAGGTTGACGTTTGTATGTTCAGATTAACCCAATCGTGTCAATGTAAACATACCATTAATCCGTAGAGATATCTGTAATTATTTGATGTGTTTGGTCTGTATTCCTGCGCCAAACTGACGATGCCTGCAGCATGTTTCTTTCATTCATGCTCTTGACTTATCAGATTCTGAGCATAGAATACACCGTTTAAAAGAAATATACGTACATGTACAACAATCACATCATCCTGTCTCTGAGCTCCCTCCACTATTACTTAGTCTTACTAACAAAGTTTCTCACAGGTCGGCTTGGGCTCCGTCTCCGGCTTTGGCTCCATTAACATTTTTGCTGCAGCGTGTATTTGTAGTACACCGTGGTTCAAATATCAGACGGAGCCTGGAACCAGAGCCCAACCCGAGGTTTGAGAAAGGCCCCAGGTAAAATTTAATTATCATGACATTGAATAAGCCAACTGATTTCAGAAACCAGACTATTGAATATTGACCATCCACATTGCAAGACAACACAAACAAACTCACATTAATAATAATAATAATAATAATAAATCATTCTTATAAAGCGCATTCCGTCCATAGCAATACATTGACCCATGACCACTCAGATCATCCCTTTCCTGTGGCTGTAAAGTCTAGATGCTATTAGAGGATGGGAAGGACAAGTTACTGTTTTTCTCTACGTATATTGTATAATGTACGTGCTACTACAACTAGCCCCATAAATAGGGCAAATCCACTAAGGAAACAAAGTGGATTGGCCCTATTTATGGGGCTCACTACAACAAGAGTGATCAGTGACGATAAATAATGCACAGTAACCAACACTGCACTAGTGTAGCAATACAAATATTGACTGATTTGGGTACTATGGTTAAAACTACAACTCCCAAAGTAATCCTCGGCACATTCTATTTCCAAAGGCTTAATCCTCAGGAAAATAGACCACTCAAGGGATCACCGAGGGAGTTGTAGTTTCAACCATAGGCTCAAGCATGGAGCACTAGCACTAGCAGCCAGTATTTTTAACTATAGGTAATAGATGTTTAAGCTGCTTTTGCTACAAAGTACAAGTGAAGTAAATTGTAATATCCGCATGAGTAATTTGCATGGCTTCTAGTAAAAATAAGACGTTATGTGATGTGATCTAAACCTAGCCCACCTTGTTGGGCAGTTATGGCTCTCTTAACACCTGTCGTACCATAGTCTAATGGTGACTTTGATAAGAGTAGACCGATTTCAAGATGGGCTACTCTAAACCAATCAAAAGGCAGAATCTTAGTAAGGGTTGTACGAAATGTTGAATTGACACAGAAGTTGGTTTATAGTAGGTTATTTTGTATGTTAATGGAAACATTGTTGATGAGCAGTATCTTATCTTGTTTTATTTCAGATTGATCATTAATTGACATGAAGGACCTACATCATTGTTGGTTTAGAGGCCCTAGCCAGCCATCAGACTGAATCTTTTCTCAGTGATCCGTCCATAGAAAGTCATATTTAAAAAAATGGGATAGATACAAAAATCCCACTTGTAATTTTCATTTAAGTCAAAAAAACAAGGTTCCATGTTTTGGTATAATTATTTTTTTTTTGACATATCAAATGAAAAATGTGTTTGGGGGGGCCTTATCATCTTTCCCTTTATATTAAAAAAATTACTCTATTTGGAGTCATCTTTGAGTGAGAACAGAACTGGTAATTTTAAAAGCTTTGGATTTTTTTTTATTTTTTTTTATGACTTTTTGATCTCTTTTTGACATTTCTCTGTAGTTGTATTTGTGTGATTGAATTCCAAACAAGTCCAGTCTGTGCCAACATCGGAGAAAACCAACTCTACTACTGAGGTTCTTGATGGAAATACAGAGTCATGTTACTTTGAGGAACTCACTTGTTAGTGACAAAGCTGTGAGATGAGGCAGAAGTTGATCAAGAGTGGAGACACCTCAGAATGAAGATACATCCCCTGAGGTGGATAAAATAACAAGGTGTGCACCATGTTTTACAGGTAAAATCGTTATCTTTTTTGTCCACAGTCTCTCTCTTTTGAGAAAGATGGATTCTCTTAAATATAAAGGCAGAGTACACTTTGGGTAATCCTTACTTGGTGTACCCCAAAATATGCATAATAATAATATAACAAACCTGTGAAAAATTTGGCTCAACTAGTCAGTCATCGAAGCTGCAAGAAAATAATGAAAGAAAAAAACACCTTTCAGCTGAGAATTGTGTGTTTTCAGATGCCTGAAAAAGGCTTCATGCCTGAAGTCTTTCTCAGATTCAACATTTTGGGGCGAAATTTAACTCTTGTGCTCTAAAACTACAGTACTTTAGAGGGAGTCCCTTCTCATGTTTTATAATATCAGCAGCTCTTCAGAGCTCCTTACCTTTAACTCTAGCCCTAACCCAAGCCGTTAAAAAGTAAATTTATATTTTATTTAAAGCATTAGACCAAAAGCCTTTACACCAGCCCTAACCCTTACCAAGTAAGTTTTTAGGCTCAATAAAAAGCACTTGATCAAAACCCTTACCCCCCTCAAACACCCTAACACTAACCTTGACCCTAACCTTTTCCAAGTAAGTACTTTAACCCTAAATTTTGATCAGAAACACTTACTAAAAACACAATACTAACCCTAACCCTTACAAAGTAAGTTTTTATGCTCAGTATCTTTGAACTTTTGATCCATAACGCTAACCCTAACCGAGTAAGTTTTTATACTGTTGATCAAAAACCCTAACCCCAAACCTAAACCTTACCCTACTTTTGATTAATAACCCTAACCCTAACCCTACATTTGATCAATAACCCTAACCCAAAACCCTTAACTCTAACCCAAACCCTAACCCTAACCCTACTTTGGATCAAAAACCCTAACCCTAACCCTAACCATAAACCCAAACCCCTTACCCTAACCCTACTTCTGATCAAAAAACCTAACCCTAACCCTAACCCTAAACCCAAACCCCTTGCCCTAACCCTACTTCTGATCAAAAAACCTAACCCTAACCCTAACCCTTACTAAGTAAGTTTCTATGCTCATAATTTAAAAACTTTCATCAAAAACCTCAACCCTAACCCTAACCCTAACCCTGAACCCAAACCCCTTACCCAAACCCTACTTCTGATCAAAAAACCCTTAACTCTAACCCAAACCCTAACCCTAACCCTACTTTGGATAAAAAACCCTAACCCTAACCCTAACCCTAAACCCGAACCCTTACCCTAACCCTACTTCTGATCAAAAAACCTAACCCTAACCCTAACCCTAAACCCAAACCCCTTGCCCAAACCCTACTTCTGATCAAAAAACCCTTAACTCTAACCCAAACCCTAACCCTAACCCTACTTCTGATCAAAAAACCTAACCATAACCCTAACCCTAAACCCAAACCCCTTACCCAAACCCTACTTCTGCCAACTCTTACTAAGTAAGTTTGTATGCTCATAATTTAAAAACTTTCATCAAAAACCTCGACCCTATCCCTAACCCTAACCCTAACCCTTAACCCTAACCCTACTTTGGAGCAAAAACACTAACTCTAACCCAAAACCCAACCCCTAAACCTTACAAAGTAAGTCTTTCGTCTTATTAATTTAAAATGCTTGATCAAAAACCCTAACCCCGTTCCTAACCCTTGCCAAGTAATTTGTTATGCTCATTAATTTTAAACTTTTGATCAAAAAACCTACCCTAACTTATAGCTGGTCCCGTTTGTCAATCTTTACTTAATCAATATTATGTATTCTTGTGTGTACAGGAATAGTTCCAGCTGGTCTCACAGGGAGCTTTGGAAACTACGTCAGGAAAAAAAAGGCCGCTCTCAGAATGCAACCGCACACCTTGCTATAACTGATATTTTGAAGTATGGAATGCTGACAAAGGCAGACCCTCTGCAGAATAGATACCATGAACAATGTAGAAGTCAAATTGATGATAACACAGAAGTAATACCAGATACTCTGCATCAGACTGTTCCAAGGATACATAATTGTGCTCTGTAGAACTTTTGGTGCTTCGGATTACAACTCATCGTGAAGCTTTTTTATATCAAGACATTTAAGTCTGAATTCCAGTAAATATTGGATCTCATTGTTCTGGATGCAAAAGATCGAAGTTCTCTGGATATGTACATGTATTTAGCTCTTAATTTAGCTCTTATTTATATTTTTGTATCAAATAATAATGTAATTGAGCATGAAATATCCAGGCAAAAATTAGTAAGAATATATCATTTTAGAAACATAATGAGAAATACACCAAAAAAAGTTACACCGGATGACCAGCCTTCAAGTAAATGTTTTTTTAATAACCATTTATTTTATGTTCATGAAAATTGCTTGTAAATTTATGACTTCTGATTTTAAATTATTAATTAAAATTACAAGTTAAAATTTGTGAATACTAATGTTCATTTAAAGCTTTTGATATTTTAAGAAGAAAACCATAAAAACGCTTCAAAATTTGTTGTTTGAATATGTTGTTTTTTATTTTTATGCGAACAATGTTTTAAATAAAAAGGTACAGTTTCAGCATCTTAACTTTCCCGATTGGTTTTTATTTATTTTCTTTCTGTCTAACTTGCCAGTATTAATTTTATAAACGGACTGCTAAAAAATAAAAAATAGCAAAGACAAAACAAATATAAAATATTAACCTAATTTAAGGGAAATGTAATCTCCGTTATAATGGGGAAACTTTTTTAAAAAGTGGTTGTAGTTTTATATAACTTATTTCTGCCGCGGAAGGCGACCTTTTACTTAACTAGTTTTTGCCCAGGTAGGCGCTCATTCAAATAAACAAATGGCGCCCTCAACGGTATATATTTTATTGGTAAAACGTGCGTTTATATACAATACATCACATGGCTATAATATTTATCACGGTTGCAAATTGTTGGTCTGTTGTGGGAGCGCCGATGGCCTAGCGGATAAGGTCGCGGTCTGGAGACGGAAGAACTGCGAGTTCGAATCCCGGCAAGGACACAAGGTAAGAGTAAAAGGTATAAGGTGAACTAACGTGCACTACACTAACACGCACTAACAACCACCACGCACAGGCACAGATGGGAGCGGACGAAGGACGAAGGAAGGAGGGGAGAGGTGGAGAGGAGAGAGAGAGAGGGAGGGGTGGACAATTTTTTTAGTGTTTTTTTTTTTTTTTTAATAAAAAAAAAAAAAAATTATGAAAAACCGAAAATTAACGGTCTTTCATTTTTTTTAAATCGGCTGAAACGCACGCTCGTTAATTTTTTTTCATTTTCATTAAAAAAATTTTTTTTTAAGTTGAAAAACCGAAAATGTCCATTAAATTGTTTAGTTTTTTGAAAAGTAGACGCTGTAAAGCAACCCTTATGTGCTCAAACTGCTCTACTGCATAGATTACGCATTTTTATCACAAAAAACCTTTGAATTTTTGCTTAAAAACTAAAAATGTGCATTTTAAAGGCCTTAACATTTCTATCAACACTTCTTGAAGATGCTGAACTTCACTAACTTACATGTCCACCATATTATTACACACAGAGTTCAGATCCGTCTGGTGTAAGTGAGGAGGTAGAATAAGGGCCTTAAACGTTGCAAATTACAGTTTACACTTCTTAGTATTCTTTATTCTTAATATACAAACTTCTCTAAACCTTCACGACAAATTTGACACGTTTTTTACCACCATAACAAATTTGAGTCCACAGAGCAATTATGGTCAAGTACCCACGTTCATGTATCATTGTGAGT
>JAUELU010000064.1:6964362-6985299 GCA_032357145.1 Evasterias troschelii | reverse complement strand
CTGTTTGGAACCAGCCTACAGGGCATGGTCGCATCACTGGTTATCAATAGTCCTAGTTGGACTTCAACTGTTTGGAACCAGCCTACAGGGCATGGTCGCATCACTGGTTATCAATAGTCCTTGTCGTAACACAGTGCAGAGTGGACCTAGTTATAAGAGCTAACACTTCTCCGCAAATAGTTTTATACATGTTTGTACCCGCAAGTTTACTACTAAATTTGTTTGATCCACACTAAGAAAAGCTTCAAACATCACTTCAGAAGTATGATTTTGATGCACTTGTTGTAACAGTTGCCAGAACTCTTCTCGTACAGCCAATTTTTTTTTTCTTTTCTCACTGTCAGTGACTGTGATGATTGATAGACGGAGTGGGTTGAATTAGCAGTGATAATGTTGAACACGCTATTTCACTCTTGACCCAAATTTTGTTTGGCCTGGGAAATGTTAAATTATTCCAAGTTTAATGCTACTAAAGCAAGTAACTTTATTCCACATTGCGAGATAACTCAGGCCTTGAATTACATGTACACGGAGGCTGTACATTGTAGCATCTGTTGTCCTGTTCTTCGCCTTGGTGCCCCTTCAGAAATTTTCCATAGACTTAAGACTATTTGCATGATTTGACACATTTCATGTCTTTAGTATCAATGGTGAAGATGAATTTTTGTATTCATTTACATATTCGTTTACCCCAGGTGAGAACTTGTACATTTCTTGCATTTCAAAGTGTTTACTTTGAACTTGAATGCCAACCATCAAATTGAAAGTTGTCAAAAAGTTGTGTTGATTAATTCACATTCGTTGAAACACACAAATGTATACATGCATTTTGTCTGAATTTGCAGCTTTAACCATTGCCTATGGTGTTGCTATGGGCCTGTCAGGTTTCAAGGCTCGTTAACTTTTTGAGGTAGAAGGGATGGGATAGGAGAATGGGTGGGAGGAGCTAAAGGGACATGTATACATTGTACATGTCTAATAAGCAGTCTTGATAGTTGTAATCCTCATGTACATGCATGTTCATCTCATAAATACTTTACTTTTATCAGGATACGATATCATAAAGCTGTTACAGTAAATAGAAAATATTGCCTTCAAACCTGTTCAGTGAAAATTTGTTGGCATCCAGTCATAATCAATGTTTGTTTTGAGTCAAGTGTATAAAGTTATGTCTACACGAGTCAAAATGTCTGCATTGAGTGAGAACATGTCATGAGTCACAAAACTTTGATTGATACTTGATGATTACACCCTTTACACGTTTATCCAAGATGGCCGATTTAACCACAGAGAGTAGTTGAGTGCAACAATATAAAGCTGTTGATTTCCAAATTCTCATCCGTGTAGTCATTTGTGTTACACAAGTCAAGGTTCGATGACGTTCTTTTGAAAGTACAGTCATCGTCCTTTGTGCCGACCCTGCTGTGTTTGCTTAAACTCCGCCGAAATTGTATCGCAAAACGTGCTAGGAAAAAAGGGAGTGAAAAGTTCCCAGAGGGTAAAACCTGGGGAACATAGTAGGGTCAGTGACTGTGCCCCGATTAATTTGCTTCCGTCTTGACACCTCCTGTGGAGATTAAATCTGTCGATATGGCTCCACCGGGAAAGTAACCCCCTGCAACCAGTAGCAGAGAGATAATCAGTCAAATGTGGACCTGATCGAGCCCAGGCCCCCCATGTTTATTAATCCAACGTGAAAATCGCTTCCAGTGTATTTTAGGATGTTGGATTGATGTGTGGGATACATCAGGACTGTTGCCGTTACTAATTAAAAAAACAAAACCGGAAGAAATTTCAGGTAGCATGGGGGGCCTTGATGACATACTGTTTTTGATGGAATCCCTGTATTTTGGTTTTGTGATAAGGATCGTACACCCTCCACATGTTTCCAAGTTGAGGAGTCTGGGTCTTGCCATCAGTCGCAAGGCGGCCACACTCCCTGTGTTCCTAATTTCCTGACCTGGCCGGTAGAAGCGTCTCCTTGACACACCGCCGTTGTAAAGCTTCTGAGTGATCTGAGAGTTTCCCCTGACTGACAGATTGCACCCTTACCACCACCTCTACCTGCTCCTGGATGCGATGCCGCCCAGGCTCTGGTGACAGGCTTCCCTTAATCAAGTTCCCCCGCCTGTCCTCCCCGTAGACCAGGTGTAACCGCTTCCAGATGCACTCAACTTCCCCATGCCACATCATTTGCGTTCATCCGTAACACCAGCTGGAGATTCACCGGCAAAGCATGAAGCATCCAGGCCTTGTTTTGTACTCGCCTATTATGTTACGCTTGCTCTACTCTGATTAAGGGTGAAACTTTACCCTAAACAACAGCGGGTTGAAGCAAAACAATAGAGTTGCTTTGAAAATAGCATTGCTCTGAACAACCTCACAAAACCATCGGTCTGTGTTAGATCACATTAACCCTACACTGCATTATGTACCTAGGTTTAGCAGTTTTGTATTGTTTAGATTGCATTGTACGTATTTTGGTATAGTTTTTAATTGTTTTAAAAACGAATTTTTGTAATAAGTATTTTTTGTGTATGTAATTTGTAATGAATTGTTTTTGTAGTCGGTAATTAATTTGAATGTTTTTAGTGCACACAGGGAAAACAATTTTTACTTGTAAACTGTGATGAAATAAATTAAATTGAATTGAATTGATTTGTTTGTATTTTGATGTACATGTAGACTGAGAGGGGGCTTTCTACTGCTTTCTAGCTTTTCTGATAAAAAACTTCTTCTAAAGTTTTTTGTCTGTTAAGATTTCTTTACTTAATGATTAGGCCTACTACATGTATGTAACAATCATTTTCAAAATATATTTGAACATACTTTGAACTATACCTCGAACATGTTGAAGGCCCCACTGTAGTATTGATGAGAAGTGTGGCAGGGTTAAGGGGGCTTGCTTGCCAATTGAAATTCCAAGTTACTTAGATTCTGCTTGAGTGTGGGTGCTTTGATAATTTTCGGGAATGTCTTGTACAGTTTTCAGTTTTTGTATATAAATTCACAAAGGCAGGAAGTGTAAATCTACTGTTTTATCGACTCTTAGACTGATGTTTACTTTGTGTTTATTTCACAACAGAAAAGAAGTACCAGAGTCGACCCCAAAGATTGCAGATGCCAGAGAGAGAATCAAAATCGGCCGCCCCTCGTTGAGCAGCAGATTGGGCTATCATGCAGCGAGCAGCAGCGACAGCAGCGGGAGTGACAGTGACACCGGCGGCGACTTCGCTTCCGGCAGCATCCCCAACCTCAAGATCATGGTAGCTAACGACCAAGACTCTTGGGATGATGACGATGACGATGATGAAGATGGAGAGGACGAGGAACAGCAGCAGAGAGGAGTTCAAGATCTTAGGAGCCGTCTCCAGGGTCGCCGTACAAACAACAAATTCCTTGCAACTCTACCGTCACTGTCAATACAAGTGGATAAAGATAATGTCTAGTGTTTTTTGTGAACGTGACCCACTCCCACAAGATAAGAGAACAGTTATGACCTGACAGTCACAAAATGTAAACAATACCAAGGCCAAATTTCATAAAGCTGCTTAAGCAGCAAACAGTGCTTAGCAACTTTCTGCTAAGCAGGATACCAGTCATAGATGGTACATTATACCATGGAGGAAGGTGACACAATATTTTGGCTGGTAACCTTATATAACTACTTTTCATGCTTATAAGCAGCTCCATGAAATTGAGCCCTAGTATTGCCTTGAAATTTCAAAAGTTTAACATAAAAACATTTTTGTGTGACTTTTTTATGAATAGGCATATTTTGGCTACATTTGTATCCCCCCCCCCCCCCGATTTAGATACCTATGTAGATACCATGAAAAGCTCTTTTTATATTTGACTCAGAAACAAAAGGCTTCCCCTTAAAAAGTTATGGGAAATTGCATACTTTAATCTTATATTGTGGTAGAAGATCATGAATGAACTGATAAATAAAGGTTTTCGAAACTATTGACAAATTGTATATATATATACACATTCCCATTTGTTTTTAAACTTTTAATTGGTACGTACAAGAAGATCAAAGATTTGTAATTCTACACTTTTATTTGAACATGTGTACAAACTGTGTACATATCAATACATGTACATGTACATGTACACAGCCCCTACATTGCATTTTTTTGTTTCAAATAATGGATGGATTTTGAAGGGTTCTTGAGAATGTTCAACTTCTACTGTTCTACATGTTCTAATAACTAATGTTAACCAGTGTTAACAGTAAGCAAGTTGGACAGCTACATGTAACTAATGATAACTTGTGTTACCAATGAGTGAGGTGGACCGCTTACTATTGTTAACTGGTGTTAGTTAGGAGCAAGTGTGGACTGCCAACTAGTCTTAACTAATGTTACATGTAGTAAGGAGCAAGTAGGACTGTGCTAACTAATGTTAACTGGTGTTGATTGTGAGTTGGACTGTTGGACTGCCAAGTAATGTTAGTTTATGAGGGTGTAGACTGTTGATGATTATTGGTTAACAGAAGTTATAAATGAACTAACTTGTTGGACTGTAAACTAGTTACATAGTTTTAACTTGCAGTTACCATTGAACACAGTTTCTAACAAAGGTGACCTGTAAATAAAGTAGTTCAAACTAAAACCATTAGGCCTTGCACCCAAAGAAATCTAGTCTGATCACCTTGTCAAGTTTTGTTAAAATGACACTGTTCTTTAATTGCATTCAGTTACAGACGAGACAGGGATCAAGCGCCGGCAATGCAACCTAGGCTGGAGGGCTGGTTCCAATTAGTTAACCAGACCAAACTAAACACTGTTGACTAGACAGGGTTCGGATGTACATGTAGATAGTTCAACTATAGTTTTGTTGTCTATACTTTCTCTTTTAAAGAAAACTTGAATGTACTATTTATCGTCCAACTAAAAAAAAAAGGCCTGTCTCACAAAAAAACAAGAATTTTCAGAAAGTTTTATGACTATAGAAAGCAAGTGCGTACAATTTGCTTTCAAGAAATGAAAAACTAATTTGTATATTTTCATATCATCAACATTTTGTCCACTCTCTCTAGAATCTGGCTATTAACCTTTGTTATTTTGGCGACAGTTTCTATAAAAGTATACATGAAGAATCAATAACATGATGGAAACTCATGCAAAGTTCTGTATTAGTTCTAAATTAATAACTGACCAAACATGAGAATTATGTGCAATCTTAAGGTTGTTGGAATTTTGTGATTGTTTGGTTGCGTTGGAATTTTGTGATTGTTTGGTTGCAGATGATTGCAGAGTATGTTGTTCAGGAACACCAGGTTTTTGCATAAAGTGCACAATTATACAATTATTTGATAACTTCACTCATGAATTAATGTTGTTAAATCTTCCAGATTATTTATCAATCCCAAACCCTGTTGGATTTTTTCCAGCATTTGATATATACCCCCAAAAAGCCATTCCACTCCCATAAATTATACAAGTTTTGTATTGTTCCAATTTAAACTTCAGAGAAATTTTAAAACTCCTCATGTAAACACATTTGAAGTCCAGATAATGATTGTTTTCTACTCATTCACAGTAGCCCACATTTACTCTCGTAAAAAAAAAATACAGGTAATAACCAATTAATATTTCCCGCTTTGCTGCCAAACGTTGAAGTTTAATCACCAGTGGGTGTTTGTCTCTGGACCCCACTGTGTTGTAAATTTGCATAAACACCCCGAGGATGAACAACAGCAGTGATTCATAACAATAATGTAGCACGTTAAACTTGTGAAAAAATTGCTTGGGAAATTGACTTCAAACGCATCCTGTGCCGACAGAAACCATCCCCAACAAGGCCCTGAAGGAGCTGTTTGTGAAAGAGTTATTGGTAGTTAGTGAACATGTCGGTGGCAATTTCTTTTTATATTTTGTGGTTTGGCGTTTGTAAGGTAGAGTGCAAGTTGGCCCCAAAACCACAGATTAGCTGCTCTTGGCGTTGGAGCTTGATAACAGTGCAATGTTCTATTTTGGGGAGTTTATGTGTTTTTTTGTCTGTCAGAGTTATAATGCGGTTTTCACAGCATAATATTTTTCAAGCTACGTACTTGTCAGCTTGACCACACACAGCTCAGTTTGTATGGGCTTAAAGGTTAGATCATAGATTGGTTTTGTCAGCGTGATGCTGATTTTTTTAAAGGCAAAATTACAAAGAATGATACAATTAAATTCACTCATGAAAGTTTCAGCTGAATACAATGTCTACTTGTTGAGAAAACAGCAAAAAACTGTCACAGTATCTTTACACGGGTACCAGTCGCATCTCTGTCCGCAGCATTTGCGAACAGACAACAGGCCCTCAGAAATCTGAATGAATTGTTTCTCAGATACAAATATTTTATGGTGAAAAAAAATTTCCAAACAATATTACTTCAAAGGAAATTCCCTCTCAAAATAGTTTATACTATCAACAGCTGCAGTGCTTCTTGAAAAGTAAGTTTTTATGGTGATTAATTTTTGGAGTATTTACCCATCTATGACCATAATACGAGGCAAAACATTCACCATCAGTGTCATTGTCGTTCTCAGGAAAAACATGTTAAAAGATCAATCCTTCCGGTTGTTCAAAGAAAACTTGATGAGAATGAGATTTGTTAAGCACAGACACATCTTGCTTAACAGCAGAAACAGGGTACCAGCCATTCCATTAAGTTCATACATTTATGCGACTGGTACACTTCTCATTTTTTTCCTAGCCAAGAAATTTACTGAGCGGTATTTGGTGCTTAATTAATAGCTTTATGCAATTGGGCCAAGACGTCACAAGACATCGAAAAGATCAAAAGCAGACTCGTCATTGGTTGAATGTTAATTTTGGATCAAGATCAAACATCCAGATTTGTAGACTTGCCCAGTCCCTTCGAGTTGATGTTGCACCCTCTATCGGTGACTACTACGAAATCTAGCCTTGCCAATCAAGACTACTGTGGTGTGTGCTAGTGGCAAGGAGTCTGATAGTGCTCCACTCACAAGCCTCATAACATTAACTACAATAATAATAATTCAATCTTATATAGCGTAAAACATAATGGAAGAAATCTCAATGCGCTTTACATAACTGAAAATTAGAAAGAATGAGAGAATGCAAGTTGAAAAAAGTTGGATTTGAAACTGTCAAGGGTAGAAATCTCGATGCGCTTTACAAAACTGAAAATTAGAAAGAATGAGAGAATGCAAGTTGAAAAAAGTTGGATTTGAAACTGTCAAGGGTAGAAATCTTGGTGCGCTTTACAAAACTGAAAATTAGAAAGAGTGAGAGAATGCAAGTTCAAAAAAGTTGGATTTGAAACTGTCAAGGGTAGCAGCTGTTCTAAGTGAAGATGGTAGGGCATTCCACAACTTGGGTGGGGTGTGTGAACAAGCCTTGTAGCCATAAGATTGAGTCCTTAGTGTGGTGGTGGTGAGGAAGTTTTGGGAAGACGAGCGAGAGATCCATACATTCGGTGGTCTTGGGCTTTGTCCGGATTAGCATGCTATGGCTATGGCTGCAGCTGTTGCTTAGTGTGTTGCTATGGGCACCCTATAAACTTCCACACATGATGATTAAGTCGCAGCCGCAATTTTGGACGAGACCTTACTATGTCATCTGTTGACGGACTGAAGCTAGAAACATGTTATGTTGGCTTGCTCCCATTTTAAATTTAAAAAAGATGACTACATTTAATTAACTTTGTGTAACAAGTGTACTTTATAAATAAATAACAATTGCTTATAGAGACTTCTTAATAAACAGGAACTGTTGTTTATAAACTGCATTATGTGGTAATTTACATGTACATATTAAATTTAGCGTATCTTTGTGAAATATGAATAGATGTAAAAGAGAACAAGAAGTTGCGGAAAAACTGAGACTGTTAAATAAATTGTAAAAAGACAATTTGGATACTAGAAGCCATTATAGATGCTGTAAGATTGATCAAATGTGGAGACATTTTAGGATAGGAAACGGGATAGTTGACAGGGTTTTTGATTGTCATATTTGACCAAAATGGTGGAAAAGTGCAGCGGTTACTATGTAGTCGTTGCTATGATTGAATTGAACAGCCTAATTGGCACATGGCATGTTATAACATTGACAGCGCAAAAGTTGCCTTGCACAGTGTGCATGAGTGATTCACAATGATAAAATGCAAGTGTGCAGTTTTGAGTTGTACATAAAACCTGATTTCAGAGAAAGAACAACAAGTGTTTTCCAACACTTTCAATAATGTCACCCAAACTATCCCCTTTGGGATATGCTTCTACCCTTATGGGAACTCCCTTCTCCCAATGGGGGATAATAATGGTCCCAATGGATACCATACAGTACAAGTTGATCTTAATTGTCAGGGCAAAGTTTTGTAATTGGACTAAAATGAACGTTGTGCATAAAAAGTGATACTTTTAGTACATTATGAAATAAGTGAAGGGAACAGCAGATAGTCTTGAGCTAAATGCAAATAAAACATTTAAACTATTTATATGTAGAGACTTCTAAAGCCCATATATCACACAGGGCAGTCTTTACAGGCAGTTTGGAGGCAACCAATGGCACTGCATGCAAAATTAACACTTTGGTAGCAAATATACTTTTTTGTAACACTATCTTACAGTCCAATGAAAATTATGTGGACATTTAACATAATGTGAATGAGTTTTCTACCTGGAGTTTACCAGGATTTTGTTGCCTGTAAATTTACCTTGTGTGACATGAACCTAAGTCTTTTTACGGAAAACTTTACTACATTCCTTGTTTATAACAAACAAACAAACTAACAAAAACAAGGTGTTTTCTGAGCATTGCTCCGAACACCTCTATGTAAACAGAATTGTAAAAATGGTCAGACTACTGGTCAGATTTCAGTGGTAGTAAACATGGATTGAAGTGGATGCCACACAGTCCATGATCTGTTGCACTGGTCTTGATCTCAGCACAAATACAAATTCCTGTAAATTCTCAGGTTTTTTCTAATGGAAGTACATCCCCCCCCCCCCTTTTTCAGAAATAATCTTACCCCCCTTCGAAAATGAACTTTCCAGTCTTGAAATTGCCTGTACTATAAAGAGCGTCTGTTGAAATGATGTAAAAAACAGTCATCAGTTGAACATGCACCTGTACATCCTAACATCCGCTCTGAAAGTCAATGAATGTTATCTCGTTGGGGAAATAAGAAAAAAATAAAAATAAAAAAAAGGAGAGTAAAGGGAAATCAGCTGCGCTATTTCTACGTGCCTCGGCATGAAGCCAACGTTACCGATTAAGAGTTGGGGCACATGTGCAGAGGTGTTACAAGCGGCCATCACACTGAGCTAATGTGAGACTATGACAAACATTGTCTATCATCGTCTCATGGAGGAAACTATCGGAGGGAAACACCCCCCATGCCGATTGTGTTAAGGTGTGAATGTTTCATGGTTACTGTCATAGGCACTGACTCATCAGAGTAGATGCTTGAATGTTGACATGGGAATTATTCGGTTTAGAGTCCAACCTCAACGTGTGTTGGGAATAAAGTGCTGGAACACCTCACTTTATGCGAGTACTTGTAGTTAAGGTTGAGGCATCATGAGGTATCGTGCTGAAGATTTAAACCTCAATATTTGTTGTGAATAAAGTCATTCAACACCTCACTTTATGCCAGTATATGTATTTAAGGGTTAGGCATCATGAGGTATCGTGCTGAAGAGTCAAACCTTGTGTGTCGGGAATAGAGTGCTGGCACACCTCACTTTTAGGCGAGTACTTGTATTTAAAGTTGAGGCATCATGAGGTATCGTGCTGAAGAGTCAAACCTCATGTGTTGGGAATAAAGTGATGGAACACCTCATTTTATGCCATTACGTGTATAACATGTACATGTATAAGGTTGAGGCATCATTAGCTTTTATTCGATGGAGTCAACCTTCATCAAAATATTGGGAGTGAATATAGGATCGAGTTATCACAGCTTTTGCTTAGCAAAGAAATTTGGTCCCAGAAAAGGGTTTAAAGGCAAGAATGTCATGTTTGTGCCTGGATTTGTTTTCAAAATGTGAAGGAAGTAAATTTAAGCAATATTTTCTAGCTTTAAGTTTGTCAGGGGGGAAAAAAACAGTTGGTGCTCTTGGACTCAGCTTTGTTATTTGGATGCAACTTAATCTGCACATTTGAATCATTGATTTGTACAGTTCTTAATGTGCTTTTATTTGTACAGCCGTATACCTCAATCATTTCCAGAGAATGACTTCAATGTAAATAAAAAATGAAAGTCATAAAACTGTTTGGCTTCCAGAATTTTACTTTATTGTGTCGTTTCTGACCTTTCTCATACACATATATAGCAAGTACGATTAATACTCAATGACCATACATCTTTTAGGAAACACTTTAATACTTCATTTTTTCTCAAAAAGGACAAAGTCAGATGGAACAACTTCCCCAGGGTTTTTGTCACTATATTTGTCCTTCGTCAGCCCTATCCCTCTCGACTCAATTTATATCCTCTTTGCTAAAATGAGGGATCCAAACTGCCAAAAGGACTGAGGGGAAAGGCTGTAGGACCAAATAATAATTGCTTATCGCTGGGTCAGGCATTCCAATCTTATCAAAGTCTAAACATGTCGGTGTGAATAGAATCATTGGGTGCAACATTTTTAGATAATAAATTGTCCAACCAAATAAATCGTGATCTTTTTTTTTTGTAACCATGAGAGGTCAAGTCATCTGTACTGTAAGGAAAACAAATGTGACAAACAAGAGTAATCCCGCCCAGCGCCAGTGATGTTGCTTACAGTGTCCCAAAACGATACAATCTTCCACTAGGCAAAGCCTCAATCTGTCAAGTTGAAATCTCTATCTGCGAACAGTTTTCCGTCAGAAAACAAAAACAAAAAGAGAGCTTTGTCTTGTATGAAAATAACTAAATCAAAACCGACTCCAGAAATAATTTAATTAGGTTTTTTTCAACGTAATTGAACGATAACTTCCAAAGCTTCATTAGTTTTGATCTAACTACATCCTCTGATAGTAGAGCATGTAAGCCTTCTGCGAGAATACTTCCTTCCTCGTTGATGCATAGACACTCTCATCAGAGACACACAGCCAGTTGTCACTGAGAACTTCCGTGCCAGTAGAGGGCGCTCTTCTGAATGTTAGGAAGTGTCCGGAGTACGCATCCCCATGGTGGACGACGGCCGAGGCGAGTCTGTATAACGAATCTGCTGATCTCCAACTTTAAGGAAAATGCAAATCGAAGACACCGTTTTAATTCAGAAAAAAATGAACTGTTGTCACACATGTACATGTATCTCTATTTCGTCACTTTAAGTTAATATTTTCAATACTATTATTATTATTATTATTATTATATATTTCTGGTAATGAAACCAAAGATGCCTCATGAATTAATTTAATCACTGTGGCTCACAAGCCAGAGAAATCCTGTAAATAAATGTCCTTGCTTTGTGAACCAGAAACACCAGGGTTAACCCCTACTCTTTCATGATAAGTGTTCTGGGTTCTTTTATGCGCACTACCAATCCTAGTACACAGGACCTACAGTTTAAAGGGAAGGTATACATTTGGCAATCACTTTTAAAATTAGTGGCAATACTATTTTATTAGATTAGAAATAGAGCAGCTTTTGATAGTATGAAGCATTTTGAGAATCATTTCACTTTGAAGTAATGTGGTTAAGTAAAACGATATTAGTTGTTATACCCCAAAATTTGAATCTGAGAAACGTTACTCTCCAAGATTGCGTATTCCAATTACGCGCCATTCTTCCTGCGTGGACATTTTTCGGCGATATCTCTAACACGCGACCACCTTTTCATGCTTTTGAAATGAAATTTTCTGTAATGTTTTATTGTGTATATCTACATTTATTTAAGATTTAAACAATCAAACAGCTCCAAAAATGATACTTTCCCTTTAAGGCCCTATCCGAAGGAGGAATTTATTATATTTGCCTGTACCTTTGGCTTGAGACTCTGCCCTCCGTCCTCTCCTGTCTTGTTGTTCCGTCCTCCGCTACAGGAAACCCAGGTGCCTGATGGGATATTCTAGGTGACAGCTGAGGTACAGAAACGCCGACCGGGGACTTACTTCCACTCTCTGCCAAGAAGTTGCTTCCAATGAAACCATGACTAGCCTTCCTGCAAACAACAGTTTAATTTTAAAAACCTTTAAAACGAGGCCATTGCCGTTTACCTTTGTGCATTTGCAGTAACGGAGGCAATTGCCTCCATGCCCTTGGTCATTGCTTTTGTATTCTGGTATGTGTTCAGTGTATTTTATTCTTGTTATAATACTGTCAAAATGCCACACAAACTTTCCCTTGATGACAACAAGTTTGTATCTGTTCTTGTAGACATTTATATTTTCTTCACAAAGGAGAAAGGGCCTCACCCTTTCAAGAATAAAGTATCAGGACTGATGTTTTACAAAACATGAAAACAATCTCAGCAACTAAACAGGTGACTGCTCTTTGTTCTGAAAAACTTTTGTTTCGATTTCCCTCATGATTTTGCATGCTAGGGTTCTGGGGTTAAGGTTACCAGTTAGGCCTAGGGTTAGATTTAAGAAAAAAATTGAGAGTTATCGGAACATAGGGGTGTATGAACAAAAGGGAGTGTCGGAACAACCACTAAAAGCCTTGTATAGGAAGTTTTACTGCCTTTGATGCACACACTAATACTATTTATATTAAACATCTTTCAAGCAGATGCTGGTGACATGGGGGCAATATCACACACCTGCTTTTAAAACAATAAGCACTTTTTTCCCTTCTTACTTTAGCAGAAAGTTTGCAAAGTGTTTTTAAAAAGTGGCCAGCTAGAGTGTTTACTATATTTTTTAAATGTAACATCATTCCTTTAGCGCTTGAAGGTTAGCATGCCTTTTCCTGTGCTTTTGCTTAGCAGGACTATAAAACAAAAAATTGCACAGTGAGCTAAAAATTGGCCATTAAGCAGCTCTATGAAATAGGCCCCTGTACACCAACAGTTAATAGCAAAATTTCCTTTACCAATTAAAATATAATTTCCAGAATTAATAAAGTAATCAAAATAAACAAATTTCCTGTTTTAATATGACAAACTTCCTCCACCAGCTTAGGGATTAAGTTTCCCCTTCACACAGGGGAACTATACTACTAACCAGGAAAAACATGTGTATACAAAAAATAAGAATTAGAAACAAACAAGTAACGGTACACCCGAACAGTCACAATTTTACACTTCCTGAGATAAAACAGAACCTACGGCTGGACATTTGAAACTTTTTCCAACATTTTCAGAAAGGTATGAAGAATTAGAGGAATGAAGAGGATTTTCAAAATGATGTTATTAAATGGATCATCATCTACAAGTTCTACAACAACAAAAATAGATCCTCATCTACATGATAACACACAAAAACTGAATCATCTTTGACTTATTTACCATGGCCAGTGGAACACAACTATCTGCATTTTTGTTTAATGCAGACACAATACATATTTCTAATTTAACATTTTCTCATACTAAAAAAGTTTTATTTTTTCAACGGATTATCGCCTGTATGAACTACACCAAATCAATTATACCATCATCTACAATGAACATGTAAGTCACAAATCAACTGGGTCATCCTACATAATAATAATAATTTACAGTCTTGTATAGCGCATCTACCGATAAGGTACTCAAGGCGCTTGAACAGACATTCTAAGAAAGGTTTTAGATTTTTTTTTGTTTATGAGACTAAATTTATGTAACGCCTTATTATAAGGGTTTGCAAGGTGCTGCGGTGCATTCAGCAGCCACTGCCTGAAACACCGGGGCGAATCCCTTCCCTACAATAAGTGCACTGGGTTCTTTAACGTGCATTACACAACACACAGGACTTTATGTCCCATCCGAAGGACGCAGCAATAATGGCCGAGTGTCTTGTTTAATAGGGACACAAGTGCCACAACCGGGACTCGAACCCACACCCTGCTGATCAGAAGCACCAGAGCTAGAGTTCGATATTCTCATCCGCTCGGCCACGACACTCCAGTTTGATTCCGAGTTTGAGTCACCAGTCATACAACACTTTATGTAATACACCCCCAAAACAGGCAGTATTCACAATACATTACCTTTGTGGTGGCTGTGACGGCATTGGATCTTCCTCTGAGAGTAACCTAAGTAGCTTGACACCACTCTGGGTTGTAGTTTGGGCCGTGTAGTTGACGGCGGTTGTCTGTTTGTAGAGACTCATATCCAGATACTCTGGGAATACAATGTGCTCTTCACGCCTTGAGGGGAGACCATTTGAAAGCCATGTCACACGTTGGAGATGAATACAAAGGCATTGTGGCAGCTAGGGAAAGAAAACATTGGAAGAATATGAACTCTTATTATTATTGTTTTCTTTTTTTCTAAGAGATTGCCCAACATCACAAGGCCACAGACAGCCACTTCAGGGTGCATGAGGTGAGGGCTACACTTAACTGATGTGGGCTATTGACCCAAATCAACTGTCTCCAGAGCACGTTGCCACCTACTCCTGGGACTGAAACAGGGTTACCCCCTTCACAGTCTGTAAGGATGTAGGCATGGGTATCATCCACTAGGAGCCTGGCTGGTGGAGAAGAATGCACTACATGTACCTTCACAACTTTTTTTATGAAGCAATAACGGTTAAGTGCCTTGTGCAAGGGCACTAGTGTCATGACCGGGTATTGAACCTACACTCTGCTGCTGACAACACAAGAGGATGGGTTCAGTGAACACGCCATTACAATTCCAAAGAAATTGTCATTGCACTTCAAACATTATTACCCAGTAACAAAGAGGAAATAAGATAGTGGAATTCATGCTGAAGTGTCATGACCGAGATTCGAACCCACATCCTGATGACATACAAGTAGCCACCAGAACTTGAGTCCAGTGCACTAATGTAAACTGTTGAGCCAAGACAACTACATACAAATGTTTATGCTGCATGGATCATTTACATTTGTGGGGTGGAACTTAAGGAATCAAGAATCAAAAGTCCTGCATGCAGAAATTGTCAAAGTTTTTCCATTAAGCAGTTTAATACAAGGAGCAGTTTTAAGTCTAGTACATGTATCAGCAGGCTTATTCAGATATCCATCGTTTTCAAAAATTCACACATGTGATGTAAACAAATGAGGAATTTCCCAGTCAGTCTGTTGCCAACTTCATGTAGTGCCACATATGTCACCGATTGAAATCGACAAGTAGATTTTGTTTTTAAAATGTAATTTTTCTCCTAATTGTTGTCACAACTATTTATACTATTCGTGGCATGTCGTGGTTAGAGCGAATTAGTGCATCGGACTGAAGCTCTAGTGGCTACATTGTAAGTCATCGGGTAAGGTTCGCTGCTGTTGGACTGAGGCCTGCACTAGTAAACTGATTAATGCTACACATGTACAGTGTACAATTGGACCAGGCATAATCAGCATCCACAGTGTGGGTGATGAGTTACATGAACATGTACCATATGGTGATGGATTTTGTTACAGTGAGGAAGGATTCCAGTCAAGTTTACTCAGTGGAGAGAAGGTTAACCAGACGTCAAGTAGCATTTTTCAGATTATAAAAGAAAAGAAAACCGTAGACTAGACAATGATACCCCCACTCCCTCAAACAATCACTTCCACCCAAACCACAAGATCTTTAACCTGAAGGATAAACTGAGTAATTTCCTCTCTACCAATTAACACTACCTTTCCAAGGGTAAGCTGCTTCCTGAAGATCCGTCGACACTTCAGTGATAAATCCTCATTATCGTTGTCATTAGTGACATTATCTCTTGGCGTCAGGGTCAGTCCGTCCGTACCAGGTATCTTGCCGAACACGGATGGACTCCGCGTAGGCGTGGCTTCTGAAGCGATGCTCTGATTGGCTGATGAGGATGCTGGTTTGAGAGGTGGAGGGCGGGTCTTTGGGGTTGAATGACATTTGGGCGGGGCAATGTTTGATTCGTCGGCTGGTTGTGACGATCTATCTGCGCTGGAGTCTGCATCGTTATTGCTGCGGAAATCACTTCCCATATCTTTATTTAAACCCTGGCTGATCGTCGGATGATTACCGTTCACATGTTTACCAGTTGGCACCGACCGATTTGTGGTTGGCACCTGATGGCCAAAGTTTGTTTCTTGTGTTGATTCCAAGGTTTGAGAAGAATTAAGAATCTTGATTTTATCTGATAATTCCTCACAGACACCATTGGCTAACGCACATTCTGCAGATAGTTTTGTAACTTCCTGTGTCATTGATTCATTCGTACAGGGATTATGTAAACAGCTTTTGGGGTTTTCAATTGAAATGTGTCCACCATTAAGATCTTGTTGTGGTTTGTCTAAATCTTGCAAAGCCCTTTCATCAACAGATCCTTCTGTTTGTAGGGTACTGGTTTTCTTGTGCATACTTAAAGCACCCTCCTCCACATTCATGACATTACCGTTAATAGATGGTTCTGGAAAGAATTCTGTCTCAGCAACAGAACCATTGTTGTCACGGCAACTAGTTAAAGTAACCTCAAGTCCCACCTGTTGAAATGGTTTTTGCCTATTCTCTCCATTATTGACATTTCCATGACGATCCTCCAGTCCCGAACTGCCTGTGTCATACCCAGTGCTTGACGTATCGCTGGAAACCTTTTCTGAGGGCGAAGTTCTCATATGCAAATCCTCATCAGAGAGGCTCCTCCCACTCTGAGAAACGAAACCACACCCTTGATCATTAGTCGGTCGAGCTATCCTGCAATTCAGTGGAGCTAATGTCGAAGGAGGTGTTACTTCCATTGAAGAGTGCATCCCCTCGGGTGTGATTACTGTGGTTTTTCCTGACCACACAGGAGTAGTTTCCGACGCGGGTGACACTCTCTCCAAAGTCTCTGTGGTTGTAGCTGAAGTTACTGCTGGTGTCGTCACCGAACTTGATATTCTTCTTTTAACATCTCTCCTTAGTTTTGGTGTCTGAGCCAAGCTTTTCAGCTTCTTAGTTGGTGGTTGTTTGGTTCTGCCAATGAGTTTCTCAGCACACTCAGTACATTGAACATCATGGACTAATTCAGACTGGGTAAACTTGGCCAGCACAATTTCGAGGGATAGTGTGCCAAACGCTGACAATGGAAGGGGGATGGTCAAGCAGTCAAAGCTGCTGTACGTCACTGGATTCTAAAAAAACCAAAACAGAACACATGCATTTGGAAACTTTTTAAAATCAACAATGAAGACAAGTACTGTAGACATACTGTATTAAATTTACTTGTATCTGGCACGTCTGGTAATGAAACCAATGATGCCTCATATTTGAACTTAATCACTGAACATGTAGCTCGCAAGCCTGAGGAAACCTGTAAACAATGGTGCTTGCTATGTTGAACAGGAATAAACTGGGGTTAAACCCTACTCTTCCACTACAAGTGTTCTGGGCTTTTTTACATAGTGCACTACAAATCCTAGTACCGGTACACAGGGGCTAAAGTTTATTGTCCCATCTGCAGGACAAAGCAATTATGGTAAAGTGCCACCACCGGGACTCGAACCCACACTCCACTGATCAGAAACACCAGAGCTTTACTCTATTGCTATTAATTGCTCGGCCATGACACACAAAGTATCTGAAAGCAACAGTGTGCAAGGCAATAGCATACTGTACATTATTGAATTACCAACCAAAATATGTATCCGTAAATTTCTATCAAATAAGAACATGGCCAATGTCAAAACCAGTTAAACTTTTGTGTCTGTCGTCTTCAGCTGGTACAATGCAAACACCAGTCTTGTACTCACATCAGTAAAACTTTTAAAAATTTTCAAACTTTTAAGAAGTTTTGAAACTGAATGGACTTTACTGTCGTGTTTGGAAAATATTATACCCCCTTTCATTACCAACAAACCTTTCCAATGAGTATGTGCACACACTCCACTTAGAAGAAAACCTGTTTTAAAGATGGCTCTCTTTTTCAACACATTGGTAAAGTTTTACTTTACTGGGTTTCTTTTACAACTGGCAAGCAGCAAGTAAGGACTGGATAAATCGGGCCTGACTAGGGGGTCTAACTACCTTGTGTCCACACACTGTACAGGAGAGATGATTGGCTAACAGTCCCCTGAATGGTGACTCCCCGTCTTTATTGGAAACTTTGGGTAAATCGGCCTCAATGTTAGAATGAAGGTCTGGTTGGGTGAAGTCACTCCTGTCAAATTCCTATCAATAAACAAATGAGGATTAAATTAGAATAAAATTGGGGATGATACTGGTAAAAGTATCACTGACAGGAAGGTGCCAGTCAGCCCTGTTTTCTGAACAAAGATATGTACAAAACAGAGATCTCTGTCTTTCAAAATCAATCGATACTGGGGTTTTTAGATGCTTACTGTTTCAATCCTTCAAAATCAACCAAGAGGTGTTTTGTAAGGATCCCTGCTGCCTCATTCCTTCAATATCAAACAACCTCTCTTTTTAAGAACGCCTTGGGCCCCTGTTGCTCGATGGCCTCGCCCCATCCAAGACCAGAACTGGACTACATGTACCTCCGATTTGTACCTCCTATTTTGGGAGTCAATGGTAAGTGTGTAAACGAGCACTACACTGTGTATGCCTAACACTCGGCCTAGATATATTGACTCAAATTTGTTTATCACCTATCATCACAAGGCAACGGATGGCCACGTCAAGGTGAGGGCTACACTTGACTGATTTGGGCTGTCACCCTAAACCAGCTGCCACCAGGGGACGCTGCCACCATGGGCACGTTGCCACCTACTCCCTCCTGATACAGAGTTACCCCCTTCACAGTCTGTGAAGATGTAGGCATGGGCATCATCAACTAGGAGCTTGGCTGGTAGAGCAGAATGCACACACCTTCCCAACTTTTTACGAAGCAATTATGGTGCCTTAATTAAAGTGCCTTGCTCAAGGGCACTAGTGTCATGACCGGGTATCGAACCCACACTCTGACAACACCAGGGCCCAATTTCATAGAGCTGCTAAGCACAAAAATGTGCTTAGCATGAAATTTCTTCCTTGATAAAAACAGGATTACCAACCAAATTTCCATTTGTTGCATATTGCCTGTTAATGGTATTCAGCTGTTGTTTGCTTATCCTGAAAATCACGTGGAAATTTGGCTGGTAATCCTGTTTTTATCGAGGCAAAAATTTCATGTTTAGCAAATTTTTGTGCTTAGCAGCTCTATGAAATTGGGCCCAGAGCTTGGGACACGCCCAACCCAGATTATTGCAATGACGATGTCAGGTGAATTTGGTCGAAATAGATGAATGTCAAACCTGCCTCAATCCTTTAAACCTATCATTGATATCATTCAACTCCTCCACATGGTTTTAAACGACTAAGAAAAATCAGGAAGCAAACATTGTAATGGCAACTAAGAAAGAGAAGAGAGACCTGTAGTGCAGGTACATGTAAGTGGAGCTCTGCTCCAATTGTTCCAACACTGATACCTTCACACGTGTTCCAGTATTATTAAAAGCAGTGCAAGCTGTCCATACAGGTACAATAAGTATTAATACTGACACAGTGTTTCCATGGGGGAGGGTGCAGTCACTTATCCCCAAAATTATTCTAGAGTCAAGTTTCAAATCAGATGCAATTATACGTTCCTCAACCCAACTCAAGCCCGGAATATTCCTGGCACCCACAACAACCTGCAGATGTGCCAGCTACACAAACTGGAACTGCTGAGGTCCCAGCGGAGGGGAGCCAGGTTTGCTTTTGTAAGAGCAAAGTAATTGCTTGTGGCACAGCGACCCAGAAAGCAACGTGTAAAAAAATGTCTAGATGGATCAGGAAGGGGAAATTGAACACATGTTGTCTTCATTGCTGATTTCTCAATAGATTATCGCCGACCCCCGCGAATGTGATGTGCACAATGTGGATTATTTTTAACACCGGCACGCATGTAAATTATTGCTAGATGTGATTCATACATAGCCTAAGTAAAGAAAAAAAACTAAATATGTTGACATTTGAGGCAACGCTGTTATAACCAGCCGGCAAACCAGACAGCTAACCAGAGAGCTAGTCGGCTAACCAGTTACCTACACTGTAGCTGACAAACCTGAGAGCTACATGTAGACAGTTTAGAACCAACTAACCAGAGAGCTAGCTGGTTAACCAGTGAGCTAGCTGGCTAACCAGTGAGCTAGCTGGCTAACCTGAGAGCTAGACAGCTTAGAAAAAGCTAATCAGAGCTAGACAGCTTAGAACCAACTAATCAGAGCTAGACAGCTTAGAACCAGCTAACCAGAGAGCTAGCTGGCTAACAAGTGAGCTAGCTGGCTAACCTGAGAGCTAGACAGCTTAGAACCAGCTAATCAGAGCTAGACAGCTTAGAAACAGCTAGCCAGAGAGCTAGCTGGTTAACCAGTGAGCTAGCTGGCTAACCTGAGAGCTGGACAGCTTAGAACCATCTAATCAGAGCTAGACAGCTTAGAAACAGCTAACCAGAGAGCTAGCTGGTTAACCAGTGAGCTAGCTGGCTAACCTGAGAGCTACACAGCTTAGAACCAGCTAATCAGAGCTAGACAGCTTAGAACCAGCTAACCAGAGAGCTACATGTAGCTGGCTAACCAGTGAGCTAGGTGGCTAACCTGAGAGCTAGACAGCTTAGAACCAGCTAATCAGACAGCTAGCTGGCTAACCAGTGAGTTTGCTGGCTAACCTGAGAGCTACAAGTACACAACTTAGAACCAGCTAACCAGAGAGATAGCCTGCTAACCAGACAGCTAGCCAGACTAGCAGCCACCACACAGGCCTGTGGTCAAGTAACTATGGCAGCTCATTTCACCAAAACAAGATTTCTAGGACAAAATGCCTGCATTTTCAGAACATTTCAAAAGTGTCAACATACATGAAGTACTCAGCAAAAACTACATAATGTACATGTACGAAAACTGCCCTTGAACAATCCTTGATCACATTGGCAAGATTGAAAATATAT
>JAUELU010000064.1:6907970-6919960 GCA_032357145.1 Evasterias troschelii | reverse complement strand
ACCTGGAGAGCACTGCAAATAGTGATTTACTGATCTTGAATGCCTATTGTGTCAGAAAAAAACACCCTTGGTAAAAAAAATTTCCGTTTATCAAAAAATTATTGTTTCCCTCGCTTCCCTTCCCTCAACTTTCAGTGAAGTTCACAGCGAGGCAAATTACAGGCCATGTTTTCGAATGCCAGGGAATTAAATCTGCAAGCAGCATCACTAAGCCACAAAACAGTTCTACAGATTCGCCACCAAGCACTATTCCTTCGACAAACACAGCCCAAAGGAGGGGGGGAGGAAGGGGGCGTGGCAGGGGCAGACGAGGTGGCAGGCAAGCAAGAGAGGCAATTCCACCTGCAGATCCTCCTGCCATGTCTACTCACATTCCCACAGCTGTCATGCCGAGCTATCAAACCAAAGGGGCCGTTTCAACACGCAAACCGGCCAAGAAGCAACTATCTCCGAACTCATCACCACCAAATCCAGGAAAGATACCTGCCAATTCTCTCCAGATCTGTTCAGCGTCATCACCGCCCGGGGGATATAGTACAGCCTCTCAGTCTTCATCAGGAGATACTTCGGTCGACACTGATGAGGATGAAGACTGTTTGCCGTGCCCAGTGTGTAATGTCATGTACCCGCTCCGGATCATAGAGACCCACGCAGATCTCTGTCTGGAAAGGAATGCCATCCTGCAGGAGATGTCTACGAACAACTGGATGGAGTCCAACGATGCTACCTTGCTGTATTGAGACTTGGGCTTAGCCATTGCCAGGAATAATTACTTTGGCTCCGGCTAGGACTGGATCACTGCTCCTGCTTGACTTACTTTCTATGCCGTCCACTCAGGCTTGATGGCTTCTGCATGGTGACAGTGTGCCAGATTGTTCTATCTGTGGCCAGTCTTGATGAATCTGTCAGTCTGGTTATAGATCTAGTTTCGCAGTCTTACAAGATGCAATTCATCCATCTTTTGGGTGGGCGGTCTCTGGGTCTATCTCCTCAAACCTTGCCTTCAAGTGTCATTTTGGGGCATCTTTTGGTTTGAATTCTTTTCACATGTCCAAATTCTATGACCCGTTTTGTGTCTTCTCTGTTTATTACGTCATGGTCCAGGCTAAGTGATTCTTTGATATGTGTGCTTGGATTCTTGTCCAGTCTTTTAACTCCCAGATGAATGATTTGTAAGGATTCTCCTGATTTCAAGATTTTCTCAAAACACTCCGTCTTCAAATCTTCATGAAAGAAGTAAAGCTATCACCAAAGGGATAATTGAATAGTCTGTGTTGTGTCCAAACCTGTATTGTTGTGTTTCTGGTGATACGCAGAGTAAGCCTCCTGAATTGTAACATTTGACTGGTTAGGTTCCGGGTTTAGAATAAGGGGGGAACCCAGGAGGCCTACTGGCTTTTTTAAGAAGATATTTTCACATACATCAAATTTCATCCCTGTTATGCACTCACAGCCATCAGCCAACAGCCACAGCCTGAGACGCTTTTCAATTTCAAAACCACCTCCTTGAAAAAATAAATGGGGGAAACATTTCACTTGCTCTTCCTTTGAGCAGGCCTGTGATTTATCAGATTTGTTCAGTGATTTTCCTTAGCCTCTTTAGAATTTCTAGTAAGAGGTGAAGTTGTCATTACTCACATGACTCGCATTGAAGAAATAGTGTACATATAGCCCTTGTTATGACCAAACCAAAAGTTAACTCTAAACCCCCATAACTGCCAACTGTTCAGATTTGATTGGAATTGTCCAGATTTTTGAGATTACAAGCTGCAAAAAGTCAGAACATTCCTATTTCTGACAAGAGACAGCAATGAACAAGATCAAAAAGTTCTGGTTAAAGAGGGTGCCATTTGCTTGCGACAGTAGAGATTTTTATGTATACAAGAATTTTTTTCTAGATTGTTTTAAATACATACATGTACATCATATGTATGTGACATGATAAGCTTTACTGGCAGGAGTTCTTGCGCTGCTATCTGTGGACTCGTAAAACTGGTGTTCCTATTTCTGAGGTTCCAATGTTGGCAGGTATGAACCCCTGGCCCAAGGCATGTGATTTTCCACTTTTGTTTAATACAAACTGCAGTGCATGGCTTTAGTAAGCAGTGTTTATTTCAATAGAAACTGCTTAGAGAGCAACTTTGTAATCACAAACTGTCGGATTACAGGCTTTGTCAAATTGACACCAGATTGATTTTAAAGATTGCATTTTTTATAAAATCCATATTAAATACTAATTTCAAGTCTAGGTACATGTACAGGTTTGTTTACATGCCTGCATTTGTTTTTGTTTTAATCAGTCAAAGGCAAAAGTTTTGTTTTTCTTTCTTGGCAATTGGTACAAGTGAAACAAATTTACTCGATCCAAAGCAAGTAAAACATCCTTGTTAGTATTTGTTTGGCCATTGATAAATTAAACAACATACAGGCCTTCAAAATAAGATAACACTGTAATTGTGATACAATTACAAGGAAGGTCACCATTGAAAGCGCCTTCATGTGGTCAATTACCTCCAATGGACCTTTGCGATCCGTCATGTGTGTGTAGAGCCTGGACTTAATGCTTCATTTGTACTGTGTTTGTGTATCTATTTGGATGAAAGTGTCATTACATTACCTCGACAATACAGAGTTATATAATGCTTCTATTCACTGATGTTCCCAATGCAAGCCTCTACACGCAAATGACTGACCATGCAAGCAAAGGGCAAACGGCTGCCTGATCCTGAACAATTTGGTTCTCAAATGTTGAAAGAAAATCCCCTGACCAACTTTCTAAAATTGAATTATTGGACTAATTCTGTTCACAGGTCTGAAACTTCGATAACAAGTTTGCCAATAACATTTAGAAACACAAAATAAGAAACTTGTAATACGTGCATTGATTTGTCCAAAATGTAGATTTTAACATTTTTTATTTCTTGTAAAAAAAATGTTTTATAAATACAGCAAACACATATTCTATACCTCCATCACGCACAACATTTGGAATTCATAATACAATCTACATGTAATGATATTATACACACAGCTCAAAAGGACGGAATGCTGATTTTTTATGTCATAATATTTTAAACTAATTTAATTCTGACCTGATTTTAGAACTCCTTTAACTTTTATGTAGATTGATATAAATCTTTGCATTTTTACAATTAGCTCAATTCACTTGTGAAAGTTTTGGTTTGTTGTTTTAATTTAATATAAGATTCATGATTAGGGAATGTGTTGAAGATAATTGTTGTACTATTCAACTAATCAACCACTAGGGAAACTGACTTGGTAAATATTAAATAATAACAGGTTTACTATAAAAGCAGGATTTGAACATACCACCTCTGGGTTAACATGCTGGAGCTTTACCAACTGAGCTATCTAGCCCTAACATTGGTGATCTCCCTATTTTGTCAATATCTTTGTTCGGGGGTGCCAGTCAAAAGTCATTCAATCTGTAACTGCTGTTTAGCCAGCGATCACACCCAAGTTTACGATACAACCTGGGAAATGGCAGGAGAGAGGCATCACCTTAAGGGGATGCGACTTTTCAATTCAAATGTCAAGTAATAAACCACAAGGGAAACTGACTGGGTAAATTTGAATTAGAATTTTTGGCTTGAACAAAGGAAGGAGAGAAAAAACAATCATTCATTTGTCTTAATTCAAACAAATGTTTAAATGCAGGTGCGTTTTTAAATAGTTATTTGCCACAAAAAGATTGTTTCAAGAGGGTATACATGCGTACTGAATTTTTTTCTTTTGGTCCCTTACCCTTTTGGTTTTTTCTCTTCCTTTGTTACAGTGCCTTGAGCACCTTGATAAGACTTTGTGATTATCATTATTACATACTTTATGCATGAAAGCTTTTCAGCTGATTGGCTGATTTCCTTTTTTGTAATGAAACAGTACCATAGGAAATTGAAAACAAATTGTAATGCACCAAGTTTTGTGTGCCTGGCTTTTCCCCTCTTTTATTTCCAAAGTTGCACGTCTGATACTTGGCACAAGATGTGTTGTAAACCAGTACCACGAACCAAAGACAAATAATAACTTCAAGTGAACCTTTAAATGGCAAACATTTTTCCCTTGCCTCCACTCTTGGGTGTTTCTGATCTTACATGTAAGGTGGAAGAGTTCTCAATTTTATGCTGATCAAATATAATGCTCAACAAAACTTATGTAAATAAGTTACTTTGAATAAATTATATCCTTTCAATATTATTTACAAATCATGTACAGTTTAAAAAATAAAGAAAGTTGTCTTTTACATAAAACATGTTTTTAAAACAGTGTGGCTCCAGTGTTGGCTGCACTGCACGTACTTAAATTGTTTTCAAAAATAATGTTTGAAGTAGAGAGTTTGTCCGTACTTATTTAATTCATAATAACACTCTTTGATTCAACAAATGATATTCTGTCAACTTGCAAGTTTACACAGAAAGAATCCCGGATGCTTCACTGAAACCTTGTAAAACAAACTTAACATTATCATTATGACATACTTTATGCATGAAAGCTTTTCAGCTGATCGGCTGATTTCCTTTTTGTAATGAAACAGTACCATATGTTTGAAGTAGAGAGTTTGTCCTGGAGGCCACGAATGCCATGGCCTCTGTTGCCCCCGGTCTTGGCCTTGGTGGACACTATAGGAGAGCACTATTTTGGTTTGGTTGTTTCTGAGACAGATTTACTCAAACCAATTATTGCCATAGTAATGTGTCTACCATATCTAAAAATGGCAATTTCATATCAAGTTAATCATCATATTTTTGCCCGAAATAGTGAAATGGCATTGAAAGCGAATACAACTGAAAAATATCCTTGATATTAATGTGATGATAACTCAAATGTTCTTTATGTTGAGAAATATTTACCTTATCGGCCCTAACTAGATGTTATTTGAAAGCTCTTATTCTCATACATTTGATGCACAAATAAACCTGTTTTTGACTTTTGGCATGAAGCATCACATATGTAAACATAGGAAACATCCAGAAAAAAATGTGTATTTAGAACGTGACCTCGACTTTGACCTTTTGAGTCCAGTGAAAATAGGTCAAATCCTTATTTATTTACAGCTGTTACGGTTTCCTCTAAAGGGTGATAAAATATTGTAACATGTAAAATGTTTGGGCTTTCCTGAGAACATAAACAATTTGTTATGACAGTGTCACAATACAAAATAATAAAAGTGAACAAATTAAGGGCACATTTGTTTGTATTCTTTGGAGGTCTACAGACTGCAAAAGTCTTGTACATTTTTGAACACTTTTGGGAATCTTAAATTCCCAAACTACTTTAATGTGTGAAGGGAATAACCTTATGCACCTTAACAGCAAGTCATATTGATGCAGCAACAACTTGATACTGCAACAAAGTTGTATCTTGCACAAACAAGCAACAACATTGTACCAAGATGTACATTGGTGTGTCTACATCCAGGTTATTTTATGTGAGATATGACCTTTTGACATTTTAACACTATTTTTTAAAATACGACCTTGTTGCGCCGACATGAAGACATTCAGAGTCTTAGTGTAAATGCAGCAATGGAGTACTAACTACAGAGGACATAACACACAGCAATCATGAAAACACACTCATCTAGCCACCGGGCTAGCTCGGTGGTCTCTAGTGGTATTAGACATCTGCTCTAGCAATGCAAAGGTCCTGGGTTCGAATCCCACCCGAGTGATTCGCCTGTGGATATTAATTTGTTCACAGAACTTGGGAAAGCACTGAGTATGCAGTGCTTAATACACATCGGTGTAAGGGTAAAAACAAATTATACACTCGTCTTATATAGATTATTCTTTTGATACCATCCTACAGCACCATTGAATTTACCTTCAATAATTTAGCAACTTAAAAAAATTTATAAAAATATCTTGCTTAGACCTTGTGCAGTTACAACGTTAGACCATGGACTAGTTTCACAGTGCTGCTTTACAGTAAGCAGATTTGTCTGCTCACTTAAGTAGAAAATTTGCTGAAGAGCAAGCGTATTTCACAGGTTAGCAAGAAACTAAGGCAGCCAGCTTGCGCGTTCACCACTGCTCCCAAGTACAAAATTAGCTGTTAAGCAGCTATATGAAATTGGGCCAATGTTGAATCAGTAGGGGAAGGTATAATGATAGCACCTATCTATACTTTGCATAAATACAAAGGTAAATCAAATTCCTTGCTTATTTAATTGAAAGTTTGCAGTAATGTTAAATTTGGTCACAACATCTGTAATCACGATTGAATGTTTGTTAACATTCGTCCATGTGGTTTGTTTATCAACAAAGACAAAGGTCTACATGTGTATAATAACAATTTATCGCAAGTATTGCTGATCAAAGAGATAGTAGTTGCACAAGGTCTAAGATGCTTTGTGTCCACATCAACTTCATAACATACTCATTGTCTGGGATCGAAGTCTGGCTTGTAACCTTTACTTACAGCAAAATCCTTCAAAAGTATATCCTACAGAAGAAGGAAAGAAACATGGATAACAACTTCTATTATTATTATTATTATTTATAACCCAAAACAAAATATGGCAATAAAAGGAACAGTAAAACCAAAACAGAACAACATAGCAAAACAAATAGGCCCAGAATAGCTATATACAGAAAATGGTGATGACATGAGGGCAAATAGAGAGAACAATGAAACATGAGTCTATGAAGGGAGCATGCAAGTACAAGAGGTTATCTGGGGAAGGACACAAGAAAATTAATCAACAAAAGGACCAAACAATACTATGTGGGTCAGGGACAACAAAAAGTAAACTAAATCACTGTTGCTCGGAAACACACATACATGTAGTAACAGGCTATGTTATCATTATAACTTTGACATTTTGAAGAGACGATTACGAATCTCTGACAATACGAATAGCCCCCTCTTTTGTCAAACATTTAATTATCAAAGCACCACAGCCAGTACTTTCAATCTCTTGTAAGTGTCACAAACTGAGCAAGAGGCACGCAATCCTGAAGAAAAAAATTGAATCATCTTGAAATAATTAATATCTTTGAATATTTTTACATACCTGTTGCTTTAGTTGCGTTTCAAATTTCTTACAGATTGTGTTGAGTTGTTGGACAGTAAGCTCTCTCTGTGACAATTTCTTAGTCTTCTTCTCAAGTTCTGCTTTCATGGTGCTGCAGTTAGGGCAAGACTAAGATTAAGAAACCAAAACAAAGATTAAATTAGAATTAAACTGTTCCAAATTGGAAGGGCCAAAAAACACACTTTCTGCTGGTGATCCCTAGATAGGCCTAGATGTTCCTTTTGAAAATGGTAACAAGAAACTTTATAGATGTTAATTTTGCATCGGGGATAATGAATATAACTTTGTTTTTTACATTAAAACTATATGAAAGGAAAGCCCAATTCAGCTCCAACTCCAGCTTGGACTTAGGCTCCTGTTTGAGACCCTTTGCCAAAAATGCATGTTTTCAAAATAAGTGAACCTAAGCAGAAGCCAAAGACATGGTTTGAAAAAGGGCCAAAGTCTGGACCCAATGATTTCCGTACCTGTGATTTGGAAGTCACATTCTTGTACTTGATTCTCAATGCTGAAGCTTCATCAGATACCTTGCTTAACTCTTTACTCAACTCCTCAAGCTGTTGCTGACGTTCCCTGTTAACAGGAAGTCAGAAGAAAAAAACCAAGAAGGAATTTAAAACCAGCTGTTTGAAGAAGACCTTTGTAAAACAAGACAACTACATGTGTACATGTATGTCGCCTAGCTGATGGAGTAACTTTGTGGTGTGTCGTGGCCCAAAGGTCTAGTTCACCGGACCCACGCTTTGGTGTTGTCAGCAGCAGATAGTGTGGGTTCAATACCAGGTTATGACACTTGTTCCCTTGAGCAAGGCATTTGCCCATAATTGCTTCGTAAAAAGTTGGGAAGGTGGTGCATTCTTCTTTACCAGCCAGGCTTCTAGTGCATGATACCCATGCCTACATCCTTGAGGACTGTGAAGGGGGTAACCCTGTTTCAGCCCCAGGAGTAGGTGGCAACGTGCCCCTGGTGACAGTTGATTTGGGTCAATAGCCCAGATCAGTTAAGTGTAGCCCTCACCTTGACGTGGCCTTCCGTGGCCTTGTGATGTTAGGTGATCTCTCATAAAAAATAGAAAATAAAACAAAATTGTCACACTTGACCCGAGAGTAAATATTTGAACTGAAATCAGCAAGTTCTTTGAACGTACCATGAGTTATCTCTTAAGATGTCGGCCATTTGTTTCTTCATCTTCTCTATTCTTGCTTCACGCTCCCTGATCTCTTTGTCTTTCTCAGCTCGAAGTGAGGACATATTTTGCTCATGCTGCATAGAGAGAACGAACAAAACTAGTAGATGTAGGTTTACAGCAGCACCACATTAATGTGTAAAATCTAAATTAAGTACATGTATATGCGGTTCTCAGAAAAGTGGAATCATCGCTTTATAAATTTGTCCAAACTGGCTTCAGTGGACACTTTTTAATGGCCGGAACAACGTAAGAGCGCCATCTTTTTTTTTGAGGTGTATGTATTCATCTGTGCATTCCATTGTGTAGAGTAAACGGGCATGCACCTACTGTACTACACTTTGTTTCCCTCAAACAAAGAGGGACAAAGAGTACTGGAGTTCTTGCTTGAAATGTCACTTTTTCTGTGGGCAGGTTGGTTATGTGTAATCCCTGATTCCAGATACCTTTTGTTATACAAATGTGGCTTACAATAACGAACAGGCTGTCACTATTGTTTATCAGTGTATTCAGCTCAATTGGAGGCAAGTATGAGTGGTCTGAGAATCCAGCACACAAGACAGATTATAGGCTGTGGCTTATATAGGGCCAAGGTTTTGTGATTCACTGAATGCACATTGACTCGAACATATTCAAAGGAAAATGATTGATCCTGAAGATCAAAAAAGTTCCAAAACATAACAGGCGCAGAGGCACAGAAAATATTGTGGAATACCCACCCCAAGTGGCTACATTTTGACCAACATTCTAAAAGACCTTTGACTCACCATTGATTTGATATCGACAAGCTGTCTCTCATGCTGTGTCTTCAATTGCTCAGCGTAGATGGTTTTCTCCCGGAGTTCATCTCTTGTAGTGCTCAGTTCCTCCTTCGTCTTACCATGTGCTTGCTTTTCTTCTTCATACAAACGCTTATAATGTTCCTCCTGTGATACCATACAAATATAACTTTAAAGTAAAGAAGTTGTTGCTAAATATTCTCCATTTAATATGTGACTTGCTCTGAAAAAAACTATGGGAAAGTGATTTTAATTTGATTTTCCCTTAACAGCAAATATCAGCTAATGTCAAGATGCAATGAAAGGGGCTACGGGCTAACAATATCAAAGTATTTAAAAACAATTTTCTACCACCGAGCGGGAATAAATTCTCTTGAAAGGTGACCGACTCAGAGTTCAATCATAGGCCAATCCAGTTTTCTGAGTTGGCAATTTTGTAATAATGTACTGCACTGATCCATATACACCCAAAACATGTTTAGAAACATGTAACAGTCGTTTTACTGCATCAGTTGATTTGATATGGTCTCGTAGTTCTCATTTTATAAAAGCAAGATTGTCAGCCATTTTGTTTGGCGACAGAATCTGGATAATCATACTTTATGAGTGATAAAGCATTAGTATGTCCCTGTCTGCCAACCAAAAACAAAGGCACATGCCGGGTCGGTTTATTTGCTTTAAACGGTATGAACTAGTAACTCTGATGGTTTGCTTTTTCATCATTTTCTATCTGATACAAAAATAAAACAAAATTGTCTAATTGGCTTGCCAGTGTGGTAATTAACTCATTTTCGATGGCTTCAGCTTTAACAACCCAAAAGATCAAAAAAATTTGTCAATAAATTTTGAAATTATTTAATTCCTGATTCAAATCTTTGTTTTCCATTTCAAGAGGCAGATTCTGTGAATTCCGTTCTGTTTTCCAAGATCGCAGTAAACCGTGCCAGTTAAATTTTGTCATGGAGCATAGAAAATTTTGACTTTATGTTTTTCATGGTACAAATTAAAACTGTTGGACTGATCACTGCTGGACCAGCCTACAATGTTTCCTTCTACATTTATTTATTTATTTTACTTCTATTTATTGATAACCAACAGCGGATAACTGCCACTAACAGGTATCATCAAATAGTCAAAAAGAAATAAGAAAGCACTGAAAACATTCAATAAAATATATCAACGTTTAAGAAAACCATAAATAACGACGTACAAGTTATATACATAAAAAATAAATAAAAATAAATAAACATGTATTTCAATAATTTATGCAAATTTACATTTAAAATGACCTAAGTACTAGAAAATCCACACCAATAACCAGAAAAAAATAAATAAAATTGATATGAAACATATAAATGCATGAGAAGTGCACACACTATTCATGCAACCAATCAAACCTACTATTTAATGATTGAAACTTTTCTAGTCGGACAATAACTCACAATTTGTAGTAGGCGTGTCTGCACTTCGGCAAGCTCTTCTTCCTTGCCTTTCAGCTCAGCCTTAAGCTGATCAATCACCTTCTGTAGGGATTGGATGCGACTGCGATGCTGCTTGTCACGTGTCTTTAGATTTAAATAAAGACGAGTAGATCTCATAAGGATAAATTTATGACTAATGCACTTCTAAAGGAAGGGTATACAGACCATGTTACCTTTGTTTACAGAAACAGTGACCTTGTACATTCTAATGCATTTCCTGACGGGCAAGATACTACACAGGCCATAATGTAAAATTCAAATTGTGTCATAACTTTCACATACACTTTCAATTCAAGAGTTACAAAGACAGCTGTACAGCTTTTTAGATGTTTCCCCTTTCTTTATATACAAAGTTGAGAAAAATCAGACAGTGCAGTCTCCATGAAATATAAGATTGATTGTGTTCTTCCATTGAGCTGCGTACAAACTGTTTCTGTAAACATGTGATGTCACAGGTCACATGTGCTTTGCTATTTACTCCAAAATCTAATGAACATAAAAGTTTACTTGGTAAAGAGCACTGGAGAGCTTTCAATATTATAAGTCGTTGTTAGAAACGACACCCTTTGAAGTAATAGAGTTTTAGAGAAAGAGAAATATTTTCACCAAACAATTTGATGAGAAAGGCTTCAAGCATTAAGTCTTTCTCAGCTATCTGATAGCACACAATTATATGCAAGGAGGGTGTTTTTATGTCGTTATTTTCTTGCAACTTTGATGACCAATTGAGCCAAAATTTTCACAGGTTTGTTATTTTATGCATATGCTGGGGCACAACTGTTGAAGACACTGGTCTTTGACAATTACCAAAGGTATACCCTGCCTTTAATTCAAGAGTAAGTAAAACACAAAATTAATAAACAAATTCTGAATCTACTTTTTCACTTTTCATGCATTGAAATTGAATCAAACCAGTTTTCAGACCGGGTATTAGCAGGGGTGATTAATCTGGCCATATTCGTGTTCGTCGGCTCTGTGCTGAGATTACTCACATGAAGGTCTTTCATCTCCTCATGAGCCCTGCTGCTGGGATCTGATCTTGAGGTCAGAGGTCGTGAAGAGGTCACTGACCTTGGGGATATCGCTTCCTCTTTAACTGAGGCTTTGGAGGGCGTGGACAGTGCATCACCATGGATCATAAGACGGTGCTCTTGGAAGAATGTCTTGAAAAAAAATGACAGAAAAAAATACTTGGAAAAGTTGAACAAAGCAACACTCTCAAATTCAATTGTACTTTAAACATGCTAAAGGTAGAAAATAGTTTATTCATAGCACCCTGTTTTAAACTTGGCCACCTTGCTCATTCTGTCATCACATGTAAAAGTACTTGAAATGAGTAATTTTGAACTCCATTTATGAATTTTAAACAAATTTAGACACCCTAACTCCATCCCAGACAGCTTGACTAGGTACTTGCAGGCCTGTATGCTTCGTTCTAGAAAGGGAAAGGGCACCAAGGCATTCTCTCCTCAGTAAAGGGCACCCTATG
>JAUELU010000064.1:6580997-6591967 GCA_032357145.1 Evasterias troschelii | reverse complement strand
GTTTTATACTATTAACAGCTCTCTATTGCTCATTACCAAGTAAGTTTTTATGCTAACAATTATTTTGAGTAATTACCTATAGTGTCCACTGCCTTTAACAGGAACTGTGTGAATTTTCTTTTTTTAAATTGCGATGATTCTCTAATAATGGGGGACGTTTGGGACACTAGGTGGCACCAGACTTAACAGGTAAATCCAGTGCTCTCGTAATTGTGCGCAAACTGCGGAAACGATGGAACTTTACCTGGTAAGTCTGCTGCCACCGAGTGTTCCAAAGTCTCACAATGTTGCTTCTTTTAATTAATGCTTGATTTTATTGGAGAAGTTTGTTTTCCAACGTTTTGATTGGTTCTCTTGACAGTGGCATCATTACTGTAGCTGAGAAGGCACTGGATGTACAAGACATGGCGAGGTAAGTGATTTTGGAAGAAACTTTTCGTTCAAATGTACTTGTTTTTTAAGAAATTAATCATAATAGTAATTTAATTTTTGTTTGAGCAAAGAAAATTGATGAATTTGAACCAACAATCTCTGTATTAGCGTGCCGATGCTCTACCAACTGAGCTACCTAGTAGCCCTATGTTGGCAGTCTTTCTTTTTTGTCAATATCTTAAGGTCGCATCTCCTTCAGGTGATTCCAAGGCCGCCGCTTCCCAGGTTGTATCGTATACTTGGGTGTGATCCCTGACTACACTGCAGTTTATGGTTGAATGGCTTCTGACTGGCACCCCCCGATATTGACAAAATAGGGAGACCCCCAACATAGGGCAAGATAGCTCAATCGTTAGTGCGACGGTTTGTTAATCCAGAGGACGTTGGTTCAAATTTATCTTTGTTCAACCCCCAAATTATTTAAAATTTACCCATAAAAGTAATTTGTAAAGGTTCTTAAGGTCTTGAGAATTCACAGGGACTTGTCGGGGTTCAAAAAGGATGAGTATATCAAATTTTCACCCAGAAATAGCTTTTCATTCTGAAACTCAAGACTGTTGGTGATTGTTTTGTTTGTCAACAGGATGAAAGAAGTTCAGGGGTTTATTTTGAACTTCTTATTGTGGGTCAAGATGCAGCATGAGGCCCTCACCAAAGGCCAAGACAAACAGGTAAGAAAGAGTTCTCTCCTTGAGATCCCAAATATTGTGTAGCTGGGGTGTGGTGTGGGGGGGGGTGGGCAATTGCAGGGAAAGCATCAAGGCAGTGAATACTTCGGCAAGAAAATTGATACATACAAATATGTTTTCTAAATTTGGTAAAGGTTATCGATTGGCAATCAATTTCTGAATTCTGTGGGTAATTATCTGCATCTGTAAAAATTCCATTTTATGTAGACTTCGGAACCAGATTCCACAGGGGGTTTGAACTGTTTCCATGTGAGTTAATGTGCTTACACACAGTATTAATTTTTCTAATTAATATTTATTATTATTATATATATATTTTTTTAATTGCTTTCACAATGAAACAATGTTTTAATCAAGGTACAGACAACAAACACTTTCGTAAAATGCATCAGGATTTTTGTTCTCTTTCAAGAAAATATGGAATGAATTGGCCAAACCCTTGGCCGTAAGCTCTGTCGGCTATGGTATGTAGAAGTCTTGGACTTCCGTGTGCTGAATACAATGATAAACAATGGTTGCAGCCCATCCATTTCTCGTAATCCTGGTTGGTCCAACAAAAGGTCAAAGGTTTGGAATTTAGGGTCACACAATAGTTCCCGGAATAAAGGAGAACTCGGAGCATAAATTCCAGTATCCTTTGGCCCTCTTTGTTATGGGGTAAACAAACTGCCACGCAGTGAGTGCAAGCTCTTGGCATGCTACACACTGTAATGTCAGGGACAGCTTTGTTTTTTTTAAAGGTTCATCCAACTTCAGTTTGTGTCTTCTCAAAGTTTTGGCTATGTACATGACTGGTGTTAAGTGGTTACAAACTATGTTAATTGACTGCTGAAAAACATTAGTATTTCTCATTTGCCTGACAGTCTCATCCCTTGAGCAACTTTGAGGACTTGGCAGCGGCCATGTTGTCCGTCTACGTTGATCTCAGCATCATCTTATCAAGGTAAATACTGCATATTGCTGCTTTGTTTTTAGTGTGTCCGGGGGGAAAATATGTTTATGCTAAACACTCAGTTGTCTTGAGAAACTAAAATGAGGTTTATTTTTTATGTCATAATTTTTTTTTTTAAGTGGCAGAAAAGTAATGCATTTAATTTGTCATTGTTTTGTTAAACCAAATTTGTTGTTACCCATACTCAAGGTAAGGGAGGCGTGGACCTGTTTAGAAACTTAACCGTAACCCTCGAATATCCTCCAAAATCCTCTTCGGGAAGTTGTCTGATTAATAATAATTGGGGAGGCTAATCATCCTTACTCGCAGCTAAGAGCTGAATTGCGAAGGACGCAGCTACAACGTGTTCGAGAAGCAGGCATGCAAGGGTGCCTTTGGCAGCCAGCCACATCAACCCATGATGACCACGGAGCACAGCCAGAGATCGAAAGTGTCTGATTTTTTTCTACGAAGTATCAAGGACTGTAGGCCCAAATAAGAATTGCTTATCACTAGGCCGGGCATTCCAATCTTATCTAAAGTCAAAACATTCTGGGTGTGGAGTGATATAAGAGTGAAGGATAGTGGAAGATTGAGGTGGGCCATGGGCAGTGGGCAAAAGGAGTTTTTTTTTCTATGTCGTCTCGTGCGGCAGCAAAAACATAGGTACTATTTCTCTTGGTGAGGAAGCCTTAGGCTTATTTACAAACTTTTTAAAAAAATGACAGCCATCTTGCTTTTCTCCAAGTCACACATTGTAATCAAACTGAGTGGATGGGTAAACAGTCTGACACCAAATATGGCGTCAGATTTAGCAGATTGAAAGTGTTCAATTCAAATGAAATAATTCCATCAACCCTTTTTTTTATTTTTTAAATTATTGACAGACACAGTGACGATAAAGGCGTGGCAGCTGGAAGAAACACCCTCTCGAAGATCCTGCTCTTCGTGGGCCACACCCCCGTGCATCAATTGAATCTCCTGTTACAGGTGACATCACCAACGACCGAGGATTGCCCATTCATGGTTCCCATCTACAAGTAAGTAGACGTAATGGAATGATCCTAAATGTGGGTATTTCTTGGTTACTCTAAAATCTGGTTCATATTTCATGCGAATGTGAAACAAATTTCCCTGTCACGTAATTCGCTTCACACTCGCTTTCGTGTGAAGTTTTTAACCGGACTTTAGTCTTGTTCCCTTTGTACAGTGGTAATAACGGGTACTGGTTCTCATACCTAAAAGTGATCAGACTATTTTGCCACTCCTACCTTAGCTATAACATATATTGATATTGTGATTATTACTTCTTTCAGGTAATAAGCCAAGGGCCCCTCAAAAGTTCCTCACACTGTTAACCTTAAAGAACTGATATTGCTTTTCTTGTAAGGGCAAGGCAGTATTTCATAGGAAAAGGGCAACTCTAAGAGGGAAATGTAAACTTCTACTGAAACATTTCAAGGGGCACCAAGGCTATGACCACGCCTGGGGCATGGAGGAAATTGTCTTCACTTCTTCATGAAGGATACAAGGCCTGCCTGTAGGCCTAAGATACTTGTGAAGAGAATATAATAAATAGATGTTAGTTGTAGTTGTGGGAAGAAAACTCCAAACTGAGGAGAACCCACAGAATCAGGGAGGGGCTAAAAACCCAATCCACATGCAAGACTACCGGATGGGATTCGAACCGGGATCCACAGAAGTGAAAGGCAGGGAAAGAACCAAGCAGGCCAATTTATTCTCTTGCCAATGTCACATGGATATAAAGGTGACAAACACTAGACAACATCAATGTGTTTTTGATATTATCCAAAACGTTGATGTAGAAACAATTTGTCTTCCCATCAAAAATGTTTTAAAAAGATATGATTTGAAGTTGTCATTTCAGAATGCATTTTACAATGGGAATAAAAATTATTCAATTGATCTTTGCCTAGACACATGTTGAGCAAGGTACCATTAAAGATGACCAACGAACTGTTGATTAAGTACCTCTATGCTGTCAAGTTCAGCCACGAGGTCCTCAAAGACCAAGAGAAGGAACTGTTGGATGACATCATCAACGTAAGTAATTTGAGCCTCCATCCACAAAAAAAAAACACCTTCCAAAACCCAGAAGAAACAAGAGAACTGAGGGTTACAAACTACAGTGACCTTGACCTTGTGTGCTGGCACTGCCTAAACTGTGACAACTGTGGTAGTGTCGTTGTTGAGAGGTCAATTGCACCGAACTCAAGTTATAGCATTGTCAGGGTGTGGATTCGGATCCCAGTCTTGGCACTTGTGTCCTTGAGCAAGATACTTAATAGTCATTAATTTATTAATTCTGGTTGTGAAGCCAAGGACTCTCAGAAAAGCGAACTTAACCGCTGTACAAGCCAAGAACCCAATGGAGAGAAGACAATGGAGGAGGTTTTAGTTTTAGATGTTGGAGGAAAACCCTAGAGAATTATTCCAGGGAAAACCAACGTAATAAGGCAGGGATTGAACACCCAATCCACATAGTGCCCCTGTTGGGGTTCAGCTGGGGTCCCAGTGGTGTTTTCTTTCATGGTTGAGTGCAGTTTGTGCTGCAGCACCTTGTACACCCTTACAAGGTGCTATATAAATGCGTTTCATAATTCAACATAACACTCTACATACCTGCTGTAAAACTTTTTTGTATGGTCGTTACTATGTACCCCAACATGGCTGATTTGGGAAAACTTTTTCCAATGTTAGAAAAATACAAAAGCATTAATTGTGTTGGATACAAAATGGTAGTACGCATTATCTTGAAATAAACATGGAATATTTGTTAAGTTCAGGGTCCAATTTCATAGCGCTGCTTAACAGTAAGCAAATCTTCATGCTGACTTGACTATAGCAGAAAGCTTAAGCGTAACCATAGCCAGCCAGCTTGCACATTCACCATGGATTTGCATTGTTCTGTAATTCAGTTTCATACAGTAAGCACCAGAAAGTTAGCATGCCTTTTTTGTGTGCGTACAGTTATAGCAGTTCTATGAAATGGAAATCGCACAGTAAGCACAGAATTGATTGTTAAGCAGCGCTATGAATTTGGCCCCAGGTCTAGACCTTGATTCCCAAATGCAATGTGCAAGAACCACTTCAACTAACCCATCTTTGTTAAAGAAAGATCGTATCATTTTTTAATACCAATCACACGGGTAGGTTGCCATGACGGCAGAGCCATCTGAGGAGTTTCTCCAGTGGATGTTCAGCACCGCCCCCAACATCTACAGAAGCCTGCCCGAGCCAGTCAAGAATAGACAGGTGCCCGTCGTGGAACATCTTATCAAGCAAGTCACGAGAGAGTACATGGATACGTTACTAGATGTGAGTTCAGTGTATTTGCCGGTTGGTTCAGATCGGGGTTTAAGAGTTCCGACATTGTCAAAGTGCAAAATTAATTTGTTAGAGACTATTCATTTCATATAATCACCATCGTATATACAGACATGATTCAGTTTGTTGATTTTTTGACACAATTTGTTCTTGTAAACGTGTCGGGGGAAAAACAAATACTTTGAAAGAGAAAGTTGGTTTTGTTTCAGAATCATAAATACATAGTAGTCCTGGCCGATTTTCCTACCTCCTAAGGTAGTACTTGAGTAGGACAGTTCTTTCAGAACTAAGTAGTGTACCAAATTCCCAAATCTACTCCTTGGCAGTAGAACATATAGCATGGCAAGTTCTCAAGAACAAATCTACACAGCAAAGTAGATTTATACAGGTGGTATTTTCGCAAACTGAATATACTTTTACATTGATACCTGCCACAAAATCCATATAGTTTTTACATTCAGTGTCACTTTACCCTTAATCTCAGCAATCGATAACTGAATCAAAAGGTTATTTGGATTGTCCCTAAAGCAGACAAATCAGAAACAGATAACAATACTTTGTTATCTGTTGGCCACTCAATATAGCAAAGCTGTTAAACAAATTGAATGGATTTTACTTGATGGTAGATCGCGTCGGACGTGGAAAACGAGAGCCAGTCGCTATCGTATGAGACCAGCCAAGATGATGCCCTGCCCGAAAGCATGGAGGAACCAGCGGGGGCGCTGTTCTTCACCGATACGAACCGGGATGAGGACTTGGCGAGACAAGTGGATGTAAGTCTGGCTGTATGGGAAGTTGCCACTTAACACCAATAAGCTCTTGTTGCTAAGGGTCTATTTTGACTCGATCATGGTGGCGTGTTTTGAGCGTTTTGTTGTTTGTGTTGAAAGTCAGAATTTTACAAGCTGTTGAATAAAAGCGAAGGAAAATGTTTTCCTGTGTCATAATTTGAATAAATGCAAGAGAAATCATTTATTTATCAATCTCAAATGATTTGTGGGTTTGTTTGTTTGTTTATTTTATTTATTTGGGTTCTGGTTTGAAACATCGGGTCATTAACAGTTTTCCATTTGTATTAAATGTTTTGTTTTTTGCTCAATTTCAATTGAAATCTGACGTTTGTTTACTTATGTTGTTGTCTTATTACAGTCGGATGCAGAATCAGCGGATGCAATGCACAACCACCTGGATACACTCTTCAACGACATTGAGGTATGACAGCACTGTGAATCATTACCTTGAAATTATGGGTTTTACTGAAACCTAGAAATTTGGAGACCATTGGTTAGTCGTGAAAACAAAAATGGAAGGAATGAGTTTAGATTTGACGATAAAATCAAACACCTTTGTAAAGAACTGAATTTGTAAAAAGTTCAAAGCGGTGTAAGGTGTTGGAAAAGGAACAATAAACTAAAAGTAAAGAATTATTGCAAGCATTAACTTTTTCCCCTTTTTTTCTGTTTAACAGTCGTCAAGCGATAGTGGTACTGGCGATTCAGATGTGGATGTCCACAAAACAGGAGACAAGGCACACTATCCACAACACAAAGCAGGTCTGTCACAGAGGAATCCATCTCAAGGGTCTACAAATTCCCAAGACGACGACAGTGATCTTGAGATTATAGACATGGACACCAGCACCGGACTTGATCCAATGCTGTCAGAAACCGTGAGTCTTGAAGAGCAAAGGTACAGCTCGATGATGGCCCCAAAAGACAAGAAGACGCGACAGAGTCAATCATCAAGGAGAGTCCCAAGGAGGGATTCTGAAAGCAGCCAAAAGAGCCCGGCGAGAAACGCCGACGAGAAAGGTTCAGGGGGTGGAGGAGACAGTGATGTTGTCCTCGTTGAACCAGACTTGCAGGTAGATTCAGACAAAGAGAGCTTTACTACAGCTAAGGATAACTTGGACACCACCAAGGAGTCCATTGTTGTAGACGTTGATGAAGAGATTACTTTTAAGTGGAAGGGCAGTCGTTCTGGTGGTGACAATAACAAGGACCAAGTGGATGGGGGAGAGGAGGTGGGAGAGGATGCTGATGAGGAAGACATCGAAGATGTAGAAAGAGACGGTGATGATGAAGGTAGTTGGGATGAAGCGGACAGCGGGAATGAGGATGGTGATACAATCAAGTCGGAGGAACCCTCCAAGGAGTTCTCGACCAAGCCAAGCATTTCGAGTCCAAAGAAGTCTCAAGGGGGCATCAAGGACATTGCCAAGAAGCAAGAGCAGTCTCCGGATGAGACAGCCAGGAATAACCAGCATATGCATCTTAGATCGATGGATGCTGGGACTGCTGGCCAAGGTCAGTCCAGCCTCCTAAGTTTCTTCTCCCCCGTCAGGCAAGTCAGTGAAGGACAAGGGGACGAGTTCAAGAAGCCCATGGACAAAGTGGCCTTGGAGGAAGTTGAAGTGGTACCAGATTCTTGTGATTCTGGACAGGATGAGAAGGGCGATAAAGATATGAGAGTCACTCCTAGACGTATGAAAAGCTTGAAGGCGTTACAAGGCGACAGTATCAACATGGAAAAGACTTTACCAGACGAAGCAGTACTTCAGAGTGCCAAGGGTAAACAGCTCAGAAGACGCCCTACCAGAGAGGAAAGGTTACAATACAATCGGAAAGTAAAAAGTGGCAACAAATCAATTAGTTCATCCAGCGAAGGGGAAGTAGACCCAGCTCTATTTCTCTCCCCTGTTGTTTCGCTCAATAATGTAGACGTGTGCCAATTAAAGACGAATTCTTCCATGATTGAAGATGCTGTGTCTGAGGGAATCAGGCGTATCAGAGCCGAATGTGTCACTTCGCCCTCCGACCTCAAGGCACAACCGACCACTAGATCGTCGGTGTCCAAGCTCAGCCTGTCCAAGCGGAAATCTCTAACCATCACAGGTGGTGTGAAAAGCAAGACGGCAGCTAGTGACACTCCGAGGCAGTTGTTCAAGCGGGCTGGAGAAGCCTCCACCCCGGCAGACAAGGCTGCCGGCAGGTCTGCCAAGAAGCAGCAGGGTGTATCTCCGTTGAGTCCATCAAAGGTCAAAAGAGTGGCGGCGTTTGGTGACACGTACCGCATGCTGGCTGGGGTTTCTTCCGATAGCCAGACGGATTCAGGGTCGGTGCTTGCCTCGCAGTCACAATCTCCACCCAAGAGGGCTAGGCTGATACCCAAGGATCTTGGGGAGGTGTTCGCTGCAGACACCATGGGCCAGAAACGCAGTGGCAAGAAACAGGTGGTGGATATCCAGCCAGTGTCAGAGTCATCCCAGGTAAGGGCAGGCAACTCAGATTCATAAAAATAGAATCTTGGAGATATCTTTTATATCAAGTAATTAACCCAGAGGGGAAACTGACTTGGTAAAATTTTAATAATTTGGAGTTGAACAAAGAAAAATTGACTAGAGCGGAATTTTAACCAACCTTAAGATTAACATTCCGGCGCTCTACCAACTGAGCTGTCTACATGTAGCTCTATGTTCATGGGGTGCCAGTCAGATAAAAAACTTGTACTTGTGGTACTGTACCAAAGTCAATAAATCCAATCATCTTGTTGGAGGATTTAGGATGCGAATACTGTTTCCATTTCAAATAACTTAATATCTCTTTTTTATGATTTCATCAGGAAAGCATAGGATCTGGACGGAGGAGTTCAGCCAAGACGCCTCAAACCCCGCTGATGCAGAGCAAGAGGACACCGGTTAAATCCAGCTGCCCGACATGCGAGGAGAAATCAGCCTCGCCCAAGGAGAAATCAGCCTCACCCAAGGAGAAATCGGCCTCGCCCAAGGGGAAATCGGCCTCGCCCAAGGAGAAATCGGCCTCGCCCAAGGAGAAATCAGCCTCACCCAAGGGGAAATCAGCCTCACCCAAGGAGAAATTGGCCTCGCCCAAGGAGAAATTGACCTCGCCCAAGGAGAAATCGGCCACGCCCAAGGAGAAATCGGCCACGCCCAAGGAGAAATCGGCCACGCCCAAGGAGAAATTGGCCTCCAAACTCAAAGGGGCACAGAAGATGGAAAGCTTTGCTCCAGGAAACAGGTATGATAACTTCCTCTTGGAGGATTCGTTGAGGGATGTATCCCTCGATCGCTCTGAAGCCGTCAAGAGTGGTACAGATTCAGTTGAACACTAACTGACATGTCGTTGTTGAGCAGTCTAGAGGGAAAAGGAGTCTAGCTCTGGTGTTTCTAATCAGCGGAGTGTTAGTTCGGTTCCCTGTTTGTCACTTGTCTCCTTGAGTTAAACACTTCAACATTATTGCTTCATTCTTTGGATGGGACGTACAAATATAGGTCCTGTGTTTAAATCTATTAAGGGCTTTTGCTTTAATATGCACTACCTTATGGAGATTGAGAAACAAACAGAAAAGGGAATAAGAAAGGTCTCCATAGGGGAATTCTAAGGACTGGGGGATGGGGTGCTCCACAAGGAATTTTGTGTACAAAGTCTATGGACGGTTCTTAACTACAGGGACAAAGGAAAGAACAAAAGATGTCTCCACAGGGATATACAAAATACCATGTGTATGTTAGGCAGATATGGGTCAAATTGAATGTTAACACCACTGGCTCTTCCAGTGAAGCAACTCTGGTATATTAAGCCTTTATAGACTATTCATTTCATCACCATACACCCAGGTGTGGCTAGATAGGGCTTCATTTCATTTGATTTATTTATTCTGGTTGTGATGCCAAGTACTCTCAGAAAAGCGAGATTAATCACTGTACTAGCCAAGAACCCCATGGAGAGAAGACAAGGAAGGAAGTTTCAGTTTTAGATTTGGGAGAAAACCCCAGAGAATTATTCCAGGGAAAACCCATACAATCAGGCAGGGACTGAACACCCAGTCCACATACATGTAGTGCCCCTGGTGGGATTCGAACCAGGGTCCCAGAGGTGGAAGGTGAGGCAAGATACCACTACACCAACCTGACTTTGCTTTTTGATTCTGTCACTTTTTTCCTCCCCTCGGATGCTAACTTATCACCCTGTCATTTTCTCCTATGTTTGTAGGTCAGTTGGTCGAGGCGCAACAAAGGCAGCCGTCAAGAGAAGAGCCTCTCTCCCAGCATCTAAGATGACCAAAACACGTAAGTCCGCAATTACATAATTTTTGCCCTTTGACCTTTCAAAGAAGATGTAGGAGACGAGGCAAGCGGAGAACCCACAACTTCCCACATTCTTAAGAGCAAAGGATGCTTCCGTGACACAGTTTTGCACTAAGTGTAAACTTGAGGGATTTAAGTTTGAAAAAGACAGTGATATTTGTTTTAAGAAGATGAAAGCTCAGATACAGAATTGGTAATTACTAAACAAAAAATATTGATTTGTTTCAATGTGACGGCTCCCTGAATATAACTAACCAATCCTCCAGAAGAATATTTCTGTCTGAAATACTGTCAAAGTCAAGGAAATATGAATAATTCCAGAGTTATATAACGCACATATCTACCACTAAAGGTACTCGAGGCGAAACATTTAAGACAGGTACTCAAGGCGAAACATTTAAGACAGGTACTCGAGGCGAAACATTTAAGACAGGTACTCGAGGCGAAACATTTAAGACAGGTA
>JAUELU010000064.1:6388443-6395805 GCA_032357145.1 Evasterias troschelii | reverse complement strand
GGGGAAAAAGAGGGCTGTACGTGCCCAATCTAAGAAATATTCTTACGACGCGGTATTGTCTGACAATTTAAGAGCACAAGAAGGAGACCATGCCACCAACACGGCTGGAACGAACAGTACAACCGCGCATGCGTACGTCACATGGAACGCTCAGTACACCGGAACGTCGAGGACGTGACACCGGCGAGTCAACAGCCTGTGACGCCAAGGAATTGTATCAGTAAACACAGTATCACGAGAACCATCTCTGCCCTCTCAAAGTACCCACTTATCCATGTAGAGAAGCAATTTTAGTTAAAGGGTGTGTACAACATTGGCAAAATTGAAAAATATAAATGTTCACAGATTTGAACATAGCTTGCATGGTAAGAAATATGGTCATGGTGGAAAACTTCCCTAGTTTTGCTTGAAATGCTATAGTTTTTAGAAAAATGAGTAAAAACAATTAGTCTTTATCGCTCGTGATAAAATCCGATGTTGAAAAACATTGAAAACTTATAATTGGTGTTTTCATTGTTTTATGACCCCGAAGACCGATTCAGCTTAAACTTTCACGTATTATGTTGGGGTACATCATGTGTGGATACTGGTCTTCGGCAATTACCAATGTTGTACATTGTCTTTAAGTGCGTCGCTTAAGACACAAGTCAGTATCATACACGGGATTCGAACCCATAACCTGATGACTTTTAAAGTTATAGTCACCAGAACTAGAGTCTGGTACACTAGACTGCTCAGTCATGACACGCTAGGAGGTATGATGAGAGGTATATGAAATTATGAATATTGAAAGGAGTCGGGTAGAAAAAATATGATTACACCGGTCATTAAATGGTTATCAAGTTGCCAAACAGGAAGCATAACCTAAAACCAAACCAAACAATCTTCCCGGACTGCATTGTTTATAAATATGATGGCCAATTCATGAAAGACGGCTAATGCGTGTATAAGTGTTTTACTTTTAAGAAGTAATTTTTGCTCGAAATTTGTAAGCTTTAATTTTTCGTAAAGTGCGATTAATTTATTTACGACGCATTTTCATTTCACTGCGCGATACTGTAGTGTAATCATTGGTGACGGTGCTCCACACGATGCCGCGGCCGTACTCCCAGTTCTTGGATGCCTGAGAATACTCGCCGTTCAGGTTACTGTAAGGCCCGGCATCACCATCATAGTAGCTGAGAGTCGGTGTGCATCGATTGAACCACCAACCTCCCTTCAACTTATCGGCGCAGTTCAGAGAGGGTTCGGCATCGTTGTCACGATCGTACGTCGAGAAGGGCTGTCCGTTGGACGGCGGTTCAGGGGTAGTGGACAGAGAATCTCCTGTGTGCAGACGAAATAAGAATGAAATAAATTAATAAAAAAGGGGAACTCTATTTTACCTATATGCCTTAATATTGCAGTGCAGTGTTTGCGGTTGATTCTAGATTATGTTTTTTTTTTTTTGGGGGGTGGGGGTCTAAAAATTATACTCGAAGTTCTCGTAAGGCCCCGGTCACAATGAAATCCACGAATTTTGTTCTTACGAAATATAAATATTTCTGTCGTGGTAGGGGGCCTAACATTTCGTCACGACAGAAATGTGTAGAGAAGAGAAAGTTTTGTGGTTTTGTCGCGAACTTGTCGTTACGACAATCCCATGACCTCAAATGGACCTTTCGTGGCCACTTATCACGTGTGACAGTCGTGTGACAATCGTGCGACAGTCATACTATCGTCGTACTACAGTCGTTTTGTCGTAAGAAGTTCGTTCGAAGGTTTCACGAGATAACACGACACTACTATGACTTGAACTTGGCTTTTATTAAAAAATTAACAAATTCAAACTCCCCTTGCCTTTCTGTGCGATGGGCGGCGCTGATGCGCCGAGTATACATATTCTTTCATATTCACCCCGCATGCATTTTTTCATTCGCCCAAAAAATTAATTACTGGTTACTGGACTGTTGGTGTGTATACGTCCAAAACACGGCTCAATGCAATGTATTCAATTATTCTACATCCTTTTTCTGACAGCACACTTACCAAAACTTTCCAGACCTGTAGATGCACCAACTTGAAGAATGTAGTTTACTCCAACGACATGAAACTCATCATACACCCCAGACTCCTGTGAACGTGGATTGTTTAAAGAATATTTATTAAACAGATTTAGATCCACCTGCATCTCCCATCCCTGCTCCCCAACTACGGGTTCAGTGAGACGACGGAGGATCTCGTTCCCCAGCCAGAACTCCCCTTCCTTGTCACCGAAACCATCCATATACTCGGCCCAGCTGCGGATGAAATTCACCGTCCCGTTCAAACGTCGCTGGAAAACCTGTTTTAAAGAACATTGAGCGTTGAAATCTTGTTTTCTATTCGAAAAGGGGTGCACAAACCTAAATCCCAATTTTTGTTTTCGTCAGAAAGACTTTTGTTTCCCAAACTTTAAAAAGTATTTATTTATCGGCATTTGTCTGTTCATCTGTAATTTGGGGGGACCAGCGGTTGGCGAGGAGCATTATTACCCGGAAGGACCGCGGCTCAAGTTGCATCCTTCAAACAATAAAACACATTCCACATACACAGAGTGTTTGTTCGGTCTGTATATGTTCGACAAATCCCAATGCAGGGTGCACCCAACTAAAAAGTGAGAAAACAGATCGTCGTCCTTATTTTTATTTTGTAGGCCCTCAAATCATTCTCTATTATAGACAGATTTGAGAGCCCAATAGAAGGGATAAAGTGTAAACAAATTTGCCCATTGTGACCTTGGGGTTGTTGACTTCCCACTTGAGGTATTTTGGATGACATACGCCTACCAAAATGGTCCTATTTGCAGAGAGGTGTAGGGACATTTTTCAAGATTGATGCTCGGACGGCTGTAAAATAACACCCTTGCAGGGGTGTTTTTATTTGAAGGGGAATAACTCGACGGGCCTTTGGACTCTCCATATCAAATTTAGCAGATAATAAAAGTGCGAAAGTCATTTCCATAACTGTCTCTTTACTGTGAAAAACTGTGAGACTTCTAAGTATTTGTTGTGTATCTTTGAATATTTAGCAACTCCTACTAAAACCAATGAAAGTTGATTTAGTTGTGTGCATCCTGCAGGGGTCTTCTGACCGGAGCTCAGACGAGTTGACTCATGACAGGTCGTACATGTATGTTGCGACACGTCGTCCGCTCAGACAGCTCGACAGTAATGCATTAAACGACACGTCTTGCATAAGACAAGTCGTCCGTTGACGATCACGTCGACCGTTCAGACTATAGTCGACGTATCGGTGGGGCGGGTTATACTGACATTTTTGAATGACCAGCATTGTTATACAAACTAATATGGCGAGCCAAAATAGCATTCATTAACATTAAACAGGTTGTTTTAAAACTACAAGTTTTCATTTTTCATTTTTTTTTTTATTAGAGGTTTAAAAAAAAAAAATTGTTTCTAAAATGTTAAAATCATACTGCTGTTCTCCATAAAATATAGCTGGAGGAACAAAGTAAGAATCTGGTGCACTTACAAACATATTTTTAACTGTCTTTTGATTTATTCCTTTTTGTTAGCAAAACAACTTGCCCCATTTTTTCCTAAAATCTATTATTGCATCATAATATCTAAGAAAAATACGCCCACCTTTTTATTTACAATAAAAGATTTGTTATCCCTTGGACCTCAAACATGACAAAATAATCGTTATATTGCTAACAAATAACTGGAACTCATCCATTTTTAAATTGTTAGCCTAGAAAATAAGATTAGTTTGTAAAATCTGGAGCACGTTTTTCACAATTTGGAGGAGAACAAAAACAAAAAATGTTGCTTTAATGATCTTGTTTCGAGTGCATTTTTCGGACTATAATGACTATTTTAAGCTGTAAATTTGAAAAATAACCAAATATGAAAAATGTAGTTCTTTAAAATTTGTTAAATGCAATCGACGTTGACTTCAATGTAATTAAAGATATCTATAAATCATTTAGAGATATATCTTAATATTTAAAGATATCTCTAAATATTTAGAGATATCTTTAAACAATTTAGAGATATCTCTATATTTTAAGGACGTTGCTTAAACTAATAAATGTTACTTTGGCTCGTCATACTTTCCTCGCAAAGACTTCAAGGCTTCTTGTACAGATTCGATGGCTTCATTGCACAGAAGAAAAACCACAAAATGAATGAATGTAAAGGGGGTGTCGTCATGACCAAAGCAGGAAATTATGAACTATCAAGCAGCGGTACACCCAATGTGCCTGTTTTAATCACGACGACAAATCCCCTTAAATTTGTTTTGTAAAATTGATGTTTTTATAGGCCAATAGCCATCAACTTACAGTCCATCCCTTGTTATCGGAAGTCATCTCACAATAAACCTGGAGACCTTCTGGAAACTGTCCTGGATGGATGGTGTATATGCCACTCTCGCCTTGACCACTATCCATTATGGCTTGACAATCAGCGGGTTTGGGGGTTGGTTGTGGCACATCTGGTTTTCAGTAAAAATAAAAAGTAATAGTATCAACAAAACACGGTGTGTTTTAACAGAAAAAACACAAACAAGGTTTTGCGTTCCCTTTGAATGAAAGTAAAGTGATGCGAAAGTAGGGTCATAATGGTAAATAGGCCTACTTCAAAAATGAATGACCATAAAAACTGACTAGGTAAAAAGCACTGCAGCCGTTGAAAGTACAAACTGTCTTGAGAAAGGATTCCCTTAAGGCCGTAACGCTTCTCAAATTGTGTATTCCTATATTAATATTCTTCCTGCGTGAAAATATTCGCTCCAGTGAAATTTTCACAGGTTAGTTTTATTGTATTTTACATTTATATAGGATCAAAACAATCAAACGGTTCCAAAAACACAGGTTTACTTTGCCTTTAAGCACCATGAATGAATACCCCACTCATCAAAACAAAAGAAAACCTCCGCCCCTGCCCCCTCTGATAACGCCAATGATCACGGGGATTACTCATTTTGTGATTGCTTATAGTGAACAATTACCCCCCCCCAAAAAAAAAAAAAATATAAATAAATAAAAATAAAAAATAAAAAATAAAAAAGAAAAATAAAAAGAAAAAAATAAAAATAAATAAAATAAATAAATTAAAAATAAAAATAAATATTTTACAAAAAAACGAAAGAAATCAATAAATTTTTCAAAATTTTTGAAATCTTGCAGTTTGAAGTATTTCTCTATTTATAAAGATAATTTTTTCAGAAGATGTATCTGAGATTTAGATTGTTCCACCTGGGCGTCTGTTTTGCTAAAAAAGTTGTCTACAAGTAATTGTGATGCCAGTTTTCCCCTCGACCCCTATTCATACTAATTTCCAAAAATGATACAGTGGTACTCATACAGTAGAGCAAATTGAATTGTGTCTCTACTTTACTTTTACAAAAAGTACAACATAGATCAGAATTAGACAGTTACGGATTTTTAAAGGGACACATTGTCTCCAAGTCTCTCAACATTTTGCTGTTTGGAATTACTGCTAATCCCTTTTTAAAGAGTTTTCCCTGCAGTATAACATCTACAATTTGTTGTTATTAGTATGTAGTGATTAATAAGAACAGAAAGAAAAATTGGAAACGCACTGGGCGGAACAAACGAGCCGCCATTTTGTGGAGTCAGAAATTTTGATCTACAAAATAGCGAAACGTGTTCTGTCATGAAATTACACTAAAACCACACAATTTCAATAAAAATGTATGTGAATCATTATATTCTACCGTTAAAATATCTTTTCAACCATGTTTTTTTAGTAACAAAGTAAGCTTTTTTATAGCCCAAAGCGACCAATGTGAAGGCGATGTGCTCCTTTAAACAAATTTGTGTTTTGAACGTCGGTTAACACTTGCTTTTATTGTGTTTCAGTAAAAGTGAAACTAGACTCCAATTATATTGTTGATTTTATTTTCCTATTTCTCTCTCCCCCAATTTCAACCCTTTTTGTAACTTACCGGAACAGTTGAACTTCTTGCGTATCTCAGTCGCATCCTTGGTCGTGAATGGTTTGTCATCGTACTGTGGTTGAAACCCTCGTTGCGGTGTCATCGAGTTCACTCCACCGAGGTGGATGGCGGTGCATTGGCAGGGATCGCGGACCGGCAGCACCCACCGAAGTTTGTTGCCCTGGTTGGGGTCGGGCTCGTGCCCGTAGTAGCACACCTCACTTGAGACGAGAGGAACTTCCGTAAGAAACAAAGAAAGAAAAAATTTTATTTATTTTTTTCAATCGGAGATTCGAACAAGGAATATTCTCATATTGCAAATCAGGTTGTAAAAATTGATTGACTCAAAACACTTTAGGCCTAATACACAATTTTGAAATATGTAATTTGCAAAGTAACTCAATATGAGCCTAGGTCTTGTTAATTTCGAACATAGGCACATACTTTTATTAGATTTGTAATTTTTGGGGGACAATATGTTGTATGAACCGTTACAATATTTGTAACACTGTATGACAATTTTAAATAGGCCTAGTTTGCCAAATGAAATAAGTCAATTATTTTACCAAAATTCTTCCATTTTGCGGCGTATTTTGATTCTCAGTCGAAATGAGTTCATAGCAGAGATATTGGAAAGCGTAAATTAGACGTATGGCGTGTTTTCCCAAGAATCACTGTAAATCATTTATCAGCAATATTTCAACAAGTTTTGTCATGTTTGGTACAAAATGTAAGATAATCACTGAGGTTTTGTTCTTCTCTTACTAAAGACATCTTTAGGAAAACTTACCGATCACCACGATCACCAATCTAATAATTGTCTCTCTTGCCATCACGAAACAACGTAAAGAGAACACGCAAAATGCGCTCCAAGAAACGGTTACCAAACGCTTGGTACCGTAACGAAAAACTGAAATAAACGGCACGGGTTCAACGCGAGCTGCCAACGTATAGAGAGTGCAATTGACGTTGGTCAGTGTACATGAACAAAATAAAAACTACATCAAAATTGAGTGCTGTGTTGAAAATGAAAGTGGTCAAAAAGCGATGCTTTTACTGGTTGCATAATTAAAGAGCTAAAGGCCTACATCAAAGGTATGATGCACCATGGCTTATTGGAAGAAAAATTCAATCCAAGCCAAGTTTCTAGTATAATATACGCTTTGCAGACGACCGTGTGGGAAGTTTTCTCGGTTCAGCGCGGTTGTCCTTTTCTGGAGGGAAAAAAACACGACAACGAATAGTGGTTTGTGTATTATTATAACGACTGAAGTTTGTCAAACGTGGACCTGGACAAACGTGGACCTGGTCAAACGTGGACCTGGACAAACGTGGAAAGTATATCAGTCTTTAATTAAACAACTAACAGTGATTGAGTCTTTATTTTTTTTGGTAAATATAAATCATATGCTAACA
>JAUELU010000064.1:6380943-6383443 GCA_032357145.1 Evasterias troschelii | reverse complement strand
CAGCATTTTTCCCGGCGGGTTTATCCAATCTGTCCTGGCTCTTGCACTGAAATGGCCGATGCATGCTTGCACACTACGGCCGTGTCCAAACCTGCAGCGATGGCTGTGGCTGTTGTTAAGGCTGTTGTTTGGGTGCCGCCTATGTTTCAACACGTGTTGACGTTGCGCTCATCAAGCCGTAGTCGCTAATTCAGACACGGTCTACTTCTTATGGCACATAAAACAATCTATGTGGCCTTTTGTGAAAATAGTAGGCCCTTTTGAGTCAACTTTTGAATCACCACCAAGCTAGTAGACTAGAAACTATGTTGGTTCTTTAGGATCACTACAAAAGGAGCATGTGCGGTTTTTGTAAAGTTTTTTTTTTCATTCTGTTCTGTTTTTCAAGGTATGTCATCCACATTCCCCCTGCCCGGCTGCGAATATTTTTTTCCCAAACAGGTTTGCTATTTCGACCAATGAAATTCAGGGTGACGTCATGGCGATGCCGCCATTGCTTATGACGTAACTCACTTGTCCAACCACTGGGTGAACGGAGCTCCGCCGGGCCCCACCAGAGTCCGCCTGCGACTGCCAAAGTCCGCGGCAAAGGAATAGGCCGTCTTTATATTCAAAATAGAATATTGGGTAATAAATCTAGCTGCAGAGCAGCGGAAGATCCAGGAGCCACAAACAGGTTGATGTGACAAAGTGTGGCTTTTTGTCAAGGATTTCCTCCACATTATAACAGTATCTATGGGTCTTTTGATGTTTTTGGAGCCCCCTCTCTTAATTCCTTTCGTGGTCAGGTTTTACGTGCCATATCCTCTGCCAGTAATTAATGCGTATTTGAAATATATTTTATTGTTCATCGTTGTTTATGTACAATTTCCTTTTTTATTTTTACCTTTATTTTTGTTTTATTTGTTTTATTTTAAAATTCTATTTTTAAATATCGTTTTTATTTATTTATTAATACTTATTATTTTATATTTGTTTTTATAATTTTAATTTGATATACATATTTTGTGTAATGTATTTTTATCGTTGTTTACAGTCGTTTTGTCATGCTTATTTGTTTCTTTTTCCCATTGTATTTTATTTAATTTGTAATTGTTACTTTTGTTTTCTATCCAAAGGTGTTTTTAATTTTATTTTGTTTGTGATCAAGCGTGATCAAAAATGATTTCCGCTGTTTTAAATTGTAGATCGGTTCCGGCCAGTTTAGACGTGACACGTGAGAGCTCGGTTTGGCTCAGCCTGGCTTCGAGAGACAACTATGATACCTCTGATATTTTCTGAGAAATTTGTTTAGAAACGACAACACCATTTAGCATACAGTAACAATAACACAATTTATTATTAATAAATCCAAAGAAACTCTTTATATTTTCAGAAACAATGACATAGTCACGTTACGTTCCTAGTTAAATATGGGCTTATTAAAGCGATTATTATGAAATATGGTTGGAAAGATGTTTTGAAAGTACAATGAGCCGCACAACATATTCCTCTGTGGTTTTTCTTTTACTTCGTGAACTAAACACGGTCCGCCATTTTGTAGAACTAATGTTTGACTCCACAAAATGGTGGACTGTGTTAGTTCACGAAGTAAAAGGAAAACAACACAATTTCGAGGTGTACTTAAAATAAAATCTTTCCAATCATATTCATTTTATAACAAACGCTTGTTATATAGCCCAAAGTGCTCAATCCGAAGGCAACTTGTCCCTTTAAAAATTGAACAGTTAACTATGTGTATATACAATAGTGTAAAATATATAGGGGGAATACTTTGGTTATGACCTCTTTTTTATAGTAATTTCTATTCGAAAGCTTAAAGATGGAAAAGGGGGTAGCAGGCAGTGAAATTACTTAGTCTGAAATGCCCCCCCCCCTCTGACTTGAAATCAATAACAGTATGTAAAAAAAGCTTTAATCTCCAAAAACAATTATTATTTGTTATGGTCTTCAAGTGCTCGTCCCCTTTTAGTAGAGGACCGGTGTCCTAGTGAAATCTGTCCCCGGAGATTCTGTCCCCCAACATGGGCTGAATGAGGATGATTCGAAAGAGGGCGCTGTACACAGTTCGCCGAATGAAAGGGGGGCCGAATGAAAGGGGGGGGGGGACAAAATCCCCGGGGAACAGAATCTCGTACCACACCGGCCTTCCTCCCGCATCACTACACACTGATAATTGATAAAATTACACTTTATATCCGAAAAGTATGCGCTAAAACAGAAAATCGTTAGTTAATTAATGATTAACAACTGGCATAAAAAACACCTTATAATGAGTTTTGACGTTATTTCAAGCTCAATTCGGGTTTAATCGAGTCGAGTAGTAAGTTGAGATATGCATTGTTCACATATGTCACTTTAATTTGAGTCCAATATTCGGTAAATTCGATTTTTTACTAAAATCGTATCCTGGTGTTTTTTTACTGACGGGTGAGAATAAGATAGTGGTATTTTATAGTGGGGCAATCAGCAGATTCCCGAAACTTCTTTTTGTAATACT
>JAUELU010000064.1:6355904-6371703 GCA_032357145.1 Evasterias troschelii | reverse complement strand
TAAACTGCCACACCTGCCTTCAGGTACCAGCCTAGACAGGTCACCCTTGCCTCGTTTTCAAATTCAAGATCATTCTTGGCCGCTCAGTGACAATATAGAATACGAATTTACTACCAAATCTAACGTAAAAATCTAACGAAGTCACAGACACTCAAAAGACCCTCTTTTACAGAAAAAAATTTAACTCCGGAAAAGACGACAAGAGGTGTTTCGTCAAATTTGAATCTAAAATATCTGGAAAAGTTGATGAGGCTTCCTAAACGTACACAATATTAGTATTTGTGCCCTAAAAGAAATGAAAAGTTCATAGCACCTACCCAAAATTATAAAAAACAGTAAATTTCAAGTCAATGTTAGTTTTAATTGTTGTTGTTGGTTGTGTACATATTTTAAAATGTACCGGTTTCACTTACACACTCGTCTCATACAGTATACAAAAAAGTGAATAAAAAGAGAACGAACTAATTCTAGTATTTGTTTGTTTTCACCCAACACACTTTTAAAAATGATATCCTCATGGTAAAGTGAGGAGAAAGTCATCCTCTTAATTTTAAAGGCACCATCCTTGTCCCCTCTCGACAGCTCCGGGTGAAACTCTCCTTGGAAACAAGACGCAGTGAGGTCCCCGGCCACCGGATATGAGGATTATTTGAGGTGTGAGGTGCACGCTTTATGAAGGCGGTGAGGACTTATGAGGCTCTTGGAGCCGTGACGAGATGATGTCCCTCGGCGACTCAGTTGGTCTTACTGTGAGGTTCCGGGACTGTTTGTATAAAGTCAGGAATACATGCATTACCCATACACAAACACAATCCACATGACCTCCCGAGGGACGAGGGTACAATTTGCCTGGATTGTTGCCCGTTTTACGGGTTATGTTTTAGTGAGCATGAACGAGAGGTATCCATGACTTACCAAAGCATGGTTGATACATTCCAACCTAGGCTAAACATGAGGGTTACCTTATCGTGTATAACAAGCTGATGGATGGAGTTAATAAAAGCCTCACGCACACACCCTTACGGATCTAGTTTGTTGGGTCCTGCTTTTAATGTTTTTTATTCCCTTTTCTGAAAGAAATCTCAGTGGGGTACCTCAAGGACAAAGCAAACCTCTGGGGTGGCTCTGTCCAATGTGAAAAGTACCCCGTAACTTGGCGTGTGTCAGGGCACATATGCACACAAGTATTTGATTTATTCAGGCCCGTGGGTTATTTTCAACTCCAGTCTGAGGCTGATAGCCTCTTAATAGATGCCCCAAATGCATCATGCCTCTGAGGATCAGTGTATGAGGTATCGACATTTAGAATAAAAGTGAGGTATACCGAGTAAAGAGTAAGTGTGGTGACAATATTAGGCCCGGGTGAGGCATTCCATTCATCATTCAAATAATACGGAGTTATTTAACCGATGACCCTTTGCAAAAATTTTTGTGCAAGTCGTTGATTTTGACATTGTATCCTTTTTAGTTCAGTATGAAACATACAAATGAAATCTGGTTTGAGCAAGTCTGCTGCATATTTCACCCCCTTTTTAAGGACCCAATAGAGCAACGTATAAACGTCACCTCAGTAACTGACGATTTAATATTAATGGTATGAATTATTCAACAAGCCCAGAAGCCAGGTTTGAGAGGCCATTGAAAAGCTTAAAAGCATGATTTTTTCCCCCTCCCAACATTTGTTTGTTTGTTTGATGCCGAGCCTATGTTGTAGACGGGGTCTCCTACTCAAGCAATGCCCGATTGACAACTTGGACTATGATTATGCATGAGGTTAGTTATGACCATTTGAAAGCTTGATTGAGAGACTAATAGGCAAGTGGTCTGCAAATCTAGTGGAATGTAGCCTCTTACTTAAGCAATTACTGATTGAAAATTGTGAGGATGTGTTTAAGTCAGTTATTCTTCAAGCCCTTCAGTGATTGTGTGATGAGAGATTTGATGTAGTTGATTATTGAGCCTTTAAGCGACTGCGTGAGAGTCTAACTCCAAAGTAGCCGCCACCTCAAGCCCCCTTAGACTGGCAATAGACCTTTACCAAGAAATTTGTAAATTGCACACCGCGCGTGCGCACTAACACTACTGGTTGGCAAAACGAGGGAAAATTGCGCCATTGGGGGGGGGCGTCTTCCTAGCGCCGACTCTATAGCGTCTGCCAACCAATGGTGTCTGTACGCATGCGTGAATGTATTTAACATATTTCATGGGAGAGGCTATTTCAATTTACAAGGAAATAGTAATATATGCTCGGCTCTTGAATGCACTTCTTACATGATGGTTTGTAATTGGCTTCTTTTGAAATTGGAAAGTTGAAAACCAAACAGGGGGTGAACAGAGGAACAACAACAAGCAAACAAATTTTTTTAACAAGATAATTTTCAATTGGTTAATTAAGCCTGGACACGTATGATGTTATATCTGCCCATACATTGTGCATGCTTAATGGTTAGCCGAAAGAATGACGTATCACTGCACTAAGTTTACTGTGGTATTTTGGCCCACTTGAGGACGTTCGAGAAATAACTTCATAAGCTTCAATATGAAAGCTTACTGATTCAAAAGTTCATACCAGTTTAAAGCATTACACCGACTAAATTTGTCAATTTTTGAACCACGTGTAAATTTACATTTCAACTTTTCAAGCAAGCAGTGCATTCAAGTATTTGAGCCGCTCAAACGGTGAGTTTACAAAATGATACATAGAATTATGCAGATGATATTTAAATACAGCATTAGTATACGATGATAAAAATGCAAACCTTATCCATGTTATACAAAATGACATGTTAGAAATTTGTCGTAACAGCACTAAAAGATGTTTTCTGCATTGTTGCTTTATTTCATTAACCGATAAGTTAAAAATGTCACTGAATTTTATTTTCTGTCTTTTATTTTGCTTTCAAACACAAGGAGCGAACCAGAAAATACAAAACACCGTAACATTGTTTGCTAGGTTTTTCTTGGCAAACTTTTGCTCGCACAGCTTTCAAACTTGTGTTTTTATTGTTGAGTTAATAAGCTCAGCTTTCAAACTTGTGTTTTTATTGTTGAGTTAAGCTCAGCTTCAAAAATAAAGAAAACATGCAATGCCATTTTCATTCGGTAGAGTGGGAAAGCTACATGCAGAAACTTGTATACAAGTAAAATGACACTTCATACACATGCATTGCTTAAGGTGCAGTTTTAAAAAAACTTTCACTGTAACATGCGCCATCTTGCTTTTAGTGGTCAATATTGTGGTCTTCCCAGCTGCACGGATCTTGTGCGTTATAAATACATAGGCCCTTTTCGAAACCACAGCTGCAGCTCAAGTGTAGGCTCCGTCCAACTGTTTGAAGCCCACGTTTCCAACATAACTGACAGAGGGAAGAGACAGCCGCTAAAAAAAAACCCCACAAAATACTTGTATACTTGCAAGAAGAAAGAGGAAATGGCCACAAACACAAACCCTTGTACAGGGGTTTTCCGTTTTTTTATGACACAGATTTCTTTTAAAGAGAAAGATGAAATCAGTTGTCAGCAGAAAAGGGTGCAAGCCTGTAACTAAGCACCACATTTTGGCTTAGCAAATAATGGTGACCAGTCAAAGTTTTCCTTTATTAACATATCGCTTGTGGCTGGTTTCCTGCCTTTCTTTGCTTAGCAATAAGGCCGTGTCAAAATTGACTAGGGCTACGGCTACAGCTGGATCACTGGGTCAACAGCATTGAAGCATACAGTTTGCCCTTAACAACACCCTTAGCAGCAGCCATAGCCGTTTCTAAATTGGCTACAGCTACAGCTGCGTCAACATGAGTTAAGGCATAGTTTGCCCTTAACAACACCCTTAGCAACAGCCATAGCCGTCCAGTCGGACACTACCCATTTGAATTGCAAAGTATTTTCTTTCGGCTTAGAAGCATTATGAAAATTTGCTCTGTGCTGACTGCAAGTTTTAATGTATTTGCCTAAAAGAGAGCCAAACAATGTGGTTCCTTTTGAAGCTTTTGATGATGCAGCCATTTTGTACTTTACCCCCATTTCAATAAGTGTAACCAAATCGAGGCTGGGAGGGCAGTACAGTCTAGTACCACTTTTTGTTCAGTGAGAGTCAGTGTAGATTGACTACTAGAGATCTGTGGACAATTTTGAAATTTTTGTGGCAGAGTGATTAAGATCTGAAAAAGTGGCAAAAGTAGAAATTGTTTGCAGTATGGTATTTTACAGAGGTGAGATTCATTGCCGACAAAAAGGTCTGAAACTAGGATATATATTTCAGGTTTGTTGAAATGGCGACATTTTCACCATTAAACCCATGGATTTATTGATTTCAAGCTTCTGGGAACAGTACCTTTGTTTAAATCAAAGAAAGTAACAACTTTGTTGTTTTCTTTCACCAGGCAGACAAAGCTCTAAATTGCCTTCAATTATTATGCCTCGGCTGAACGGCCATTGTAAGGCAAACAGAACAATCAAAAACCACCAATATTGGTGCTGAGCAAGATGGCGCATTTACAGTGAAAGTCTTTGTTGAGCATGCAATTCTACAGATGAGAATGTTAACATAAGTTTTTATTACCTCATGCAACTGAAACAAAACTAGACTGCAACGACAAAAAACATGGGAGAAATAAAGACATTAACAAGGGGGAGACTAAATGTTGACACTTTCCCAATTTCTCAAACAATCTGTTCAACAACCCACTATTACAACCCTCCTACTCCTTGTAACTTTTTTTCAAGCGAGTTGAGCAACCATTCAAAACCATTCAATTGCACAGGTTTTGTGTTGTGACACAGCTGTGCGCAGAACTAAACTGTGCACATCTGTGTATTGATCCCTTATACCAACATCACACGCATTGACTCCCAAAATGGCAAAAACAAGAATATTGTGATGATGACGTCAGGTGAATTGGTCAACACCTGATGCATTCACCACCATGATAAGACCATATTACAGAATGGCATAATTAACATTATCTAGCAATCAAAACCACAGTGAAGGGTGTTGAATGGGAACACAGGTAGGAGGGTAATGCAGTATTAAAGAGTCATAATCATTTCACTCTGGCCATTTTCAAAACTAGAGTCGTGCGGCTTTGGCTCGGCTACATCATCTGCCTTCGTACTGAAAGCTCATGTTTTCAAATTTACCAATGGAGGATGAATCACAGCCCAAGCCCAAATCGTGGTTTTGAAAAGGGCCTATATAAGGTAAGAGCTGGTATTTTAAACTCCAACCACCTCACTGTATTCGTTGCTAAAATGTATTAAACATGAGTAAGAAGAGCAACAATCTGAAATAAATAAAGTGATGTTAACCCTGATGTGGCTGGAATGGATACCAGTCGAGTAGGTAATATTGAGTGCAGTAATACATATACTGTTTGATTACCAGTTGACGTAATGAAGTCTGAATATTCATGATATAAATGACATCATAATGATATGCAAATCAAAAAAGAAGGCAATGGGCTTCCACTTAATGACGTCGTAACTCTTTGTTGAAAATAGTCAATTGTCCTCAGAAAGTAACAATGTGAAGTTTACTGTTTTAAGTGTGTACATTCGTGATTTACCTTCTGCAGTACACAATATTCTGCCGTTTATTAAATAAGTAAAGGTGAGGTGAAACTTTTCGTAACTTGGTTAAGTGTTGGGTTTGAATTTTGAATTGAGGAAAATAGGGTAGCAATACCACCAATTTTTACACAAAACAATTCTCATCATTTAGGGGAGATAACTAACGTAAATATTGGATGGACGGTGTCAATTATTTCAGTTAATGGAGACATTTTAGTTGAATTGAGGATTATTAATTTTACAAGATGAGTTTTAAGTGCAACCCATGCTGAGTTGGGGTTTAGTGAGGACTCATGAGTCAATACCGGGTTAGTTACTCAAAGATTAATGACATGGTAGCTGACATGGTGGCAAAAACGAATGCTAAGGTATGCAAACTCTTTTTGAATCAAGAGAAGGTACAGTAATGGGAATGTTGGTAAACCTCAACTACTGCTATGCTTATTCACTCTGAATGACATACAACATTGGTCTAGATAATAATGATTACCGCGTTCTTTGTTTCTATGAATCAAGATGTGGTACAGCATTGTTAATAATATTAGCAAAACTTGTCATGATCACTTAAAAACACTCGAGAACCATAGTAAACAAAAATTCTTTCAAAAGTTTCTGCAAAAAGTTTGATTCATGAAAAATGTCAACAGGTATTTGCAACTGTTCTCATGCACCAGTGTATACATCTTGAAAGGAACATAGTACAAGAAGACTAGCCAATGCTGCACCAGATCATGAGGTGTTTGTGACAGGCTGACTTGCCATCTAGTTTACTAAATTATAACTCTCATAAAGAGGTGTACTAAATTATAACTCTCATAAAGAGGTATTTTGTTTATTGTTGTTTTGATACTTTCATAGTAGCATATATTCGACGAATTCAAAGTGCCACACCCACAGATCTTCAAAATTGTTAATCTGCAATGACTGTTTTAAAATAAAGGCCACGATGACTAAATGGTTTCCCAGCACAAAGCCAATGAGTTCAATGAAGCCCAACCTAACTACAGCCCCAAACCCTGTCCCTAAGTATAGCCTGGGATACATTTATGTACAGGGTTGGGGCTACAGTTAGGTAAATGATATGAGTTACATTTTGAGCCAAGTAACATCTGGGAGTTGCAAAAACAGGGAGTGGATCTTGTTACAAAAGGTTTCTACAATATTCCTTTCAGGACAAACATGCCTGTTGTCCAGTGATAAGGGTATTTTATTTTATATATACAATTTTTATTTTATTTTTTTTTTTTTGGGGGGGGGGGGAAATTTGGCCAAATCTGAACTAATGGCTTTCGGCAGTGGTTGTGACACCAATAAATCCTATTCTCCAATGTTGTCATAGCAACCAACAGCCATAGCCGGATCAGAATGAGGCCCTTGATGAAAATAGACTGATGCATGCATCGTAATGCCAGATTCCCTATACATATTCAATATGCAGTTCAGGAACCATGTGTGGAGGCCTGAAACACTACAGCAAATGACACATTTTGGCAAGATCTGTGGAACGGCACATCATATCAGTGGCTAAACAGACTTAGATTGCTTATAAAAATGTTAATTAGGTGTAGAACTTTGTGAGTCTGTTGTTAAGGAACTTGAGTGTGAAATTAATTAATTTACTGACTGCTTATTAAGAGTCAGATGGGAAAAAAATCATATGGTTTAACGGTTGAAAACAACCCATAAAAAATAATAAATTGAACAAAGTGTTCATTTCACATCTTGGATTATCATTATTATAATATTTTTTTAAACAACCAGTTTCAAATTGATGTCAATTGCGAAGCTTTTGCAGCATGCACAGAAACATAGCTTGGCCAGTGATAGATCTTGCTGCAATACGATGGGAACGCTGAGCATGTTTTGAGGGCCAAGATTTCTTTTGATTTGGTCTTTACACACAGTGAAAAAAGGGGGAATGAATGAAGTATGTATTTGTTTTGACAGTTTGTAGACATGATAAGTTGTACAAGTTCTACTGGCTTGGTTCTCTTGTTGGAACATGATGTCCTTGTATACAGGGGGTAAAGTTAATTTGTTATACTGGACAAAATATGAACTGGACAATGCGGTTAGATAACAGGGTGTAGGTACTTAAAAACATACAATTATGTTTATTATCAATAAAATCACGATATGAACAACAAATGGCAAACAGTTAAATCAAATATTATCAAGCTGGGCATCATGGTTGATTGGGGTTAGAGACTGGAAAGGACTCCACTATTGACACAAGACAAATGATCAAAAAAACAAAAAACCCAACCATTTTTATGACTGCCTCAAACCGCAAGATGCTTTTGTTAATTCACTTCTTCATTCACTTTGGTTTGTTTTGTGGTATTAGACTATAACAGTTGCTTGTTTTGATTTTTAAATCACAACGACATGTACCTCTCTAAAAAAAAACCTGAATGGAAACATTTACAATTAATTGTGTTAATCACAACTGCAAGAACACAAAAAACAAATACTAAAAAGATACCGTAATTCATAATAAATAACAATCACCAATAAGTAGTTCTTTGAGAAGAATTCATTCGTACTTATGATACACATATATTAAATTCAAATCTCCAAATATGATATATATTTCGTGTTCACTTCCCCTCTCAAATCTTCAGGGGAAGAAACATGCAAGCTAAGAAGATTTCTAAAATTTTATTTCAAAGGTAAGAGCTGTTCATCATATTTGACCTAATCCGAAACAACCTTTGACTGTTTATGAACCTGAAGGATTCGTTTACCAAAAACTAAAGTGCCAACACTATTAAAAAAAAGGGTTTCACCTTTACTACGGACTTTGGGATCTTACACCACAAAATAACAAATCTAAAATACCATTAGAAATGTAAAGTGCATAGAAACTGTTTTTGCTACACTTTGGTGAATGAATGGAATTTGGGAGTGGGGGGTAGGGGGAGGGGGAGGTTAATACTAAAACTTCTCGTTTCTTATGAGGAATGTTTACATTTTCACATAACTATTATCCTGTTACTACTAGACATAGGATATATGGAACAAGTTGGTCCTAATTTATGGAATAGCTTGAGAATGACTTTGGCTCTTATCTACAAACTGTGGATCCAAGGTCTTCACTGCTTCATTGCTAATATTTTGTCCCTTGCGACATTTTTTGTCCATCTAGTATGCCTGCCAATTTTGAAATACTCTGATTTCCTCATCCTTTTGTCAACCGTTAAGGGGAAATGCTACACTTCTACCTAAATATACATGTAAGTAATGCTTGGTGGTTTTTTTTCTTTTTGTCTTATATGTTACTTTTGAATAACAGCGGGGTAAACTTCCAGAGGATTAAGACCTTACATTCAAGAATTGTCTTCGGAATTTTATCCATGGTTTAACAGCCCCCCAACCCAAGCGACAACTAAATCTAAGTTGAAATGACTTCTAAGTTCACATGATCTACAGAAAACAAAGATGTGTCTACTACTAGTCACCGATCCAAGCTACTGGGCCTTGATCGAGTAACTGTAAGCTACAACTACTACAAACATAAAAAAGGAATGCAGTGTAAAGGTCTCTATCGTGCACTGTAGAGAATGACTGTGAAAGGGAGGGATACCAGGCAGCGTGAATGACAGAGCAATTTTCATGACTTTTTTTTTTCTTCAAACAACGTTCCGGGAAAGATGAAAACACAAAATTGTTGTAAAAAGCATTCATTTTCAAAAGTACCATGCTCAACTTGATGAGAGAAAGAAAAGGTATTATCAGCCAGTTTAGTTGAACTACAGGTTTTTGAATCAGCAAGATTTTGCATTCTTTTGCTGGGATAGTTTATTAATTTTTATATATATATATATATATATATATATATATATATATATTTTGTTGTTTGCATTCACAAAGTCTTGTACTCTGCCTTATTACAGTCACAATGATATGACAACGTGATTAGGTGCTCTGTCTACTGGGTGAGAAGTGGCCACTTCCATTGTCAGTCTACCAAATTAATTAGATTGGGGGGAAAAAAGAACCCCCAAAAAGAACACACCTCCATGCAGAGAGACTCAAAAATCATAAGTTAAGCGAGCATCAGTGCACACCAAATGAGTCAGGTTTTTTAGCCTTAGCTGGGTGAGATTATTATTGCAGTGTGACTTCAACAGAGGGCGCTATGACCGCCAGTGAACCGCATGCTTTTTAACCAAATCATACAAGCAGTACAGAAGGGGATAGATAACATTCAAAAGCCTTTATTGTGTTTCTTTTCTTGGTGCATGTATTGAGTGAAGCATAAGAACTACCCAAAAAATTCATGGCAAAAATTACATTCATGTCAATTTTTGTACCGAAAATGAAAGATTGCTGTAGAATTCATTTTGCAGAGTATTGTTAACTCTTTGTGATTATTAGCAAAAGCCCTGACAGTGTTCACCAAGCCACAATAGGAGCCTCACCCACAAAACATGCACGCACCCATGAAAAAAACTGACCAGTACAAAGTGATGTGATTAAGAAGGCAGCGGCAGAGACCAACGAGGGGACACAAAAATAATAACAATTCAAGGAAAAAAATTAAAAATAACAATTGTAATAACAAAAAAAATAGTGTGAGATTTAATGCAAAAACAGCATTCACATAGGAAGGAGATAGAGTACAGCAAGAGCTATGCCTACGCTGGCCAATAGCCCTTGGAGACCCACAAAATAACTTTTACCGTCATGGGAGCGGCGAGCGATGAATTTCAGCATCTCGTCTAGTAGGATGACAGGGAAAGAGATCTTGAGCACCGCCATCCACTCGGTGAAGTCGAGGGGTGTAATCTGGAATACAGTCTGTACGGAAATAGAGAACCAGTTGAGAATGAGTTTGATTTAAGGAGCAAAGGGGACAAGCTGAGGAAGTAGCCTTTTTTCAGTCATTCTGTCATCAATAAGATTCTAATCATGCAAGGAATGTTTCTAAGTGCAATGGTGAGAATCTTCATGGGTAGGTATACACATTCAAACCGAGGACCTATAACAAAACAAGACAATAGCGTTCCCTGGTTGGGTGAAGTCCCCAGTTGGAAAGTATGTACAAAACCAATGGGAGCTGTTGCCAAAAAGAGAAAGTACAAACAAAAGAGGAACAATAGGAGGTCCACAATTGTAGCTGTTTACACATTTGTGTGAGTTAAAATATGAGCTGTTTTATTCAATGAGGTGAGGTTAAGTTGAACAGAAGATTCCCTCTTTCAACTCATCAAATATGGAAAATCTTTTAACTCATCAAAGATAGTAAATCTTTCAATTCAACTAAGATGGAAAATCTTTCAACTCATGAAAGATGGAAAATGCACTGTGAACATTACCAGAATGCATAGATCAATAAATGCTGAGTGACCTACAGACCTCCAATCAAACGACAAGGAAAAGCAGAAAAAGGGGGTGGGAAATTGTTGAATACTCACCGACATGACGTCAACATAGAGGATAACAAAGTGGAGAGCCATTGAGAGAATGATGGCACCGATGAGCCAGATGTTAGACCATGGTGGCATAACTAGTAGGGATTGGTTCTCACTCAAGCTGCAAGTGATAAATATTCATTATTAGTTGTAATATATGAATATTCATTGAAACCAGGTTGTTGTATTCTAATTGGCCAAACTAATCAAAAAAATGATAATCAAAATCCATATACAACATGAAGAAAAGTCATTATAAACATAATCATTTACTTATCACCCCCCCCCTGACAAACAACAAACCAAATCTCTACACAAAGTGTGAATAAAAGAAATACCCCAATAAGGCAGTGTTAACAAGAGCATTAAACACATCCAATACATACTTGTAAATTCAGTTCCAAAAAGGCAATTTGTGAATAAATACTATACAATATGCACAGATAATACATAAACATTGCCCAATACATGTATGTGGAAGAGAGTGGGTGTTCAACCCACACAAAAAAGAAAAACATTTTCCCATACCCTAAAACACTCTTCCCTCTTGTACAGAAGTACACCACCTCCCCCCCCCAAAAAAAAAAACCCTAAAGAAACTCTGAGATTCTCAAAATAAGGGGGGGGGGGGGGTGGCGGCACATTATTCCACATATCGAGCACCAAATAGATACAACAATAAAAAGTGAAACAGGATAAACAATCAGATAAATACAGCAGATAAATGGCAGGTCAGTTTCTTTCAGAAGTAACATAGACAAGCTCTTATAAGTTCTGCTCAGTGAGAGCAGATAATAATTCTACAAAAAGGAATGATATTTGGCCCTTGGGGGAAAAGTAGGAGAATTGTATTGAGTTCAAGGTCTGGCCTAACTATAGGCTTTTAAATAACAATTTTGCTGATTTTTCTTTAGGGTTACAAATTAGTAAGCCAAACTACAGTACAAAGAATAATATGCCTGTTGTATACATGGTGTTAGCACAAACCAAATCCATAAATATTTTCCATGAAACTATACATGTATCAGGTAAACAATATGTTAAAATGTCGTCAAAATAAAACAAAGCATCAGTTATGTAATTCAGATTGACAGTCTAGTGATATTAAACCAGATTCAACACAATACAGTTAAACAAATTCAATTGAAATAAGTTTTTAAGTGTTTCAAACCAAGCCAAGTCAAAATTAAAAGAAGTCAAAAGTGACGCTCAGTGCCGCAATACACGGGATCAATAGTAGGAACACAAAATCTGAACAATGGAACTGCATAAGCCACTCTGAGATATAGCGGACACAATACTATGACACTATTAGGTTTGGGTTAATTTGTCCGTATACGCCAAAACCAAACAGTGCACTCCTATAGTGTCCACCATATCTCAAAAACGCTAATGGGCTTCGTTCTCTACAGCAGGGACAAGAGTCATTGCTGGCAAAAAAGTCTGAAACTACATGTTGGATCCAAATTTTATGATGTAGGGCCTTCATGTGTGTTGTAATGAAGGCGTTTTCTACTTTTTGGTAACCCCTAGGGAGGGTTTGGAATTCAAAGGGCTTTTAGGAACAGTGTCCTAAGCACAAGTGAAGTAGATCAAAGGTCAGCCTTTCTTTTATGTGGAAAAATGAAAGGCTTTTTTTATTCACCAGGCTGACATACAGTCAAAAGTCTGAAAAATCTCATCCTTGCTACAGTTTCCTGTGAAAAAGAAGATGATGTACTTTGCCAGCATGTTGAGCTTGAGGGTATTTCTCATGACTACTGACCTGTTCAGGGCATTCAGCATCTCAATGGTGACCAGGACTGACAGCGCCATCGTCATGTGGTGAGGATCGTCAAACACTTCGCAGTCCAAGTCCTTGAAGTTCTCCGGCTCTAGAGGGCACTGCATATGATGCGTCTACGAAAAAACAATCAGGCAAAATACCTCTTTTTATTAAAATACCCTCAAAACATTGTACAGCTGTAGGAAGTGAAAAAGTGATTTAAAAAATGCTGAAATAATCAAACATCAAAAAGCCTTTAGTAGTGTATTTTATGAGAATGAGGCGTCAAAAGTGAGGCATAGGGTGATATTAAGCTGTGTTAAATAATTAGGAAGGGGATAGTGAAATTGACTATCAGAGTATCTGCCGACTTACTATCCATAGAGACTTTATCAACTGTTGATTTGTGGGGTTCCCCTCCTAATTGACCCGATGTGAATAAACACTTGTTGTAGATTCTTTAAGTGGTATGTCAAGGGACTATAAGCACTGCCATGTAAAGTTCTTTGTGTGATTGTCAAGTGAAAGTAAGGGACAGCACCAAGGGGGGTTGGAGGTGGGGGTTAGTAAGACAGTAGTGAGGCACTTTCCAGCTGCCGTGTACATTCTCTCTATGTTTGTCAAGTGAAATTAAAGGGACATCACCTGGGGGTTAGGGCAAGGGGTAGTAGAGTAGGAAGGAGGCACTTACCAACTGCCAGAAAGAGAGATTGGGACCATTCTTATGGTACATGAACCACCAGGCAGACGCACCCACTGTAGCAGCTCCAACATAGACTGAAATGTCAAAGAAACAAAGTATTTATGACTGACTCTATAATACATGCAATACAGGTAATTCACAATAAAGTGCGCCCTCTACAATTTGCTCGGGAGAGATCATTTCTGCAGTGCATCATGGGTAAACGGTTGACAAGCTTTAAGTCGTATAGTAGCGCCCACCGCAAGGCACGGATTGTTCAAGTTCATACATGATTTGCATAGCAGTGAGGACGTTTTTTTTCTGTGTTTATGTCACAAGATGGTTTTGGTTTTTTGTGTCTTGTTTCAACATTCATTCCAGCCTTATAATGGTCCCAAACTGCCTGTGTGCTATAGAGTTGTGACTGTAATTGATTTGATACCCAACCGCTATTTGGGGTATTGACCTCTCCAGGTTGAACTGCAGAAAGCACACTGCCTTGTAAATCACCCATAAAGACTACGAAAGTCTAGTGCTTTAAGTTTAAAAGTGCTTTAAGTTTAAAAGTGCATAAATTTTGTCATTCATGCATTAAAGCAATGTACCTGGGACCTGTAAGTTAATGAGCAGGTTATCACAGCCATCAAGTACTACCGCAAAAAAACACCGGTACCAGTGTGAATACTGCGTGTTTAATTTTGCAACGTTCCCTTACCTCCGATAGCCATATATCTGAAGAACAGCAGACCACTGATGAGAGGTTCATTGGCTCTGCGAGGTTTCTTCTCCATGATATCAATGTCAGGTGCGTTGAAGCTGAGGGCGGTGGCTGGGAGGCCGTCTGTCACCAGGTTGACCCACAGGAGCTGTACAGGGATAAGGGCTTCAGGCATACCCAGAGCGGCTGTTAAGAAGATGCTGATGAAGAGACGGAAGAAAACAGTTGAATTCATATGGAATCTTAAGATGCTATTATTAACACTCAAATAAGAATTTGAATTTTGTAGTAATAAGTCAAGTTTCAATTCAAGTCGGTGATTACTTCTTCTGCTCTACACTTGTCAAATGTTTTCAGCAACAAGACTAGCGTTATAAGATGTTAAATTTACATCAAGGATGAAGAATACTTGTTGTCTTACCCAATCAGAGAGATATTTAGAATTACATTCAACATTATAGGGATTTTTTTCCATAATCAAGGAGATTTTCAAATTTGTTCAAATGGAAAGATTGACTCATTCTCAGGGCACTTTCTGCAGAATCAGGGAGAGTTGGCAGCTCAGTCGTATCCTTCCCCTAAACAGGTAACTATGAAACTCCCTGAGAAAGGGAAAACAAGCAGTCTGCTCACCTGACGACTTCACCGATGTTTGAGGAGATGAGGTATCTGATAAACTGCTTCATGTTGTTGTAGATGGCACGGCCTTCCTCCACGGCTGTCACAATGGTAGAGAAGTTATCATCAGCCAATACCATCTGTGCTAGTGGTGGTCAAGGAATCTTACATCGATCAGATACATGAACACAGGGCTCGCCCTTTACACTATCCCGCCGTAAACTGCTAGTAAAAAAAGCTCTGGACTAGTAAACACCACTTTTCAACTATTCCACCGGGAAAGTAAAATCTGGGCAACCTACTTGTTAAAATGCTCATATTTCTTCCATTTTCAAATGTGAATAGCACATTTTTGAAATGTATTAAGAAAAGGGGTTTGCGTTAAGTTTGCAAACCGTTACAAGATGCTACATGTATGGGTCTTGTAATTTCAAACATAGCTCTGCATAACATAGAAAAAAAATTAAGGGGGCATTTTGGGTTGACTTTTAGGTGTGAAATGCACTACATAAGAACTTTGTGTTAGTGTCTTGCCATGGTGAGTCAAATTACACATGTACAAATTATGATAAGCATGTAAACAAATGTTTGCCTTAAACGTGCACTATACTGTATAACACACAAGGACAGTGACTCACAAAATGGTGCAACTAAGATTATTGTGATGACGACTTCATAAATTGCATCTACTGAAATTGATCAAAAGTCTAAAGGATCGGTACGAGACAAACTCTCTATGTAGAGATATTTCAAGGATATCAGAGGCACTCTTAGCCACAGCGGTACCAGAGCCCATGGCGATACCGATCTCAGCTTTCTTCAGGGCTGGGGCATCATTCACACCATCACCAGTCTACATGGAAAAGCCAAACAATAAGTCTTCAAAATATGTCAGTGAGTAAAACCTTTACAAAGTAAAATTCATATTTGAACTAGGGTTTTTTTCTGTAAGAGGTAACATGTGGGGGGGGGGGGGGGGGGGGGGGGGGGGGGGGGGGGGGGGGGGGGGGGGGGGGGGGGGGGGGGGGGGGGGG
>JAUELU010000064.1:6176997-6192093 GCA_032357145.1 Evasterias troschelii | reverse complement strand
GTGTAATCGGTTTTTCACTATTTTCTCGTGACCCAGATGGCCGATCGGTCTCAAACTTCTACAGGTTTGTCAGTTTAAGTATATGGTGGATTATATAAAGTGCTTACACTGTTTTGTTAGAAAAACCAATTCTGTTATGTTCCTTTAATTTTAGTATGAAAGCTCACTAATTATGAAATTCATACTTGAACTATTTTTCTGTGAGATATTTCACTCTGAAACTGAAGTCAACAGCTGATTTCGGTTGCAACAACCAAAATTGAGGACAATGTGTTTACATGCTGAAAATTGTGTGTGGTTTTCAACTATTTTCTCCAGACTAACAACAAGTTAAGCAAAAATTTTCACAGGTTTGTTATTTCATGGATGATCACACAAGACTTTAAAACTGTCTGTGACTATTTTGTCAGCTCTACCAATCCTGTATACCTTTAAACAACAAGAGGCATATATCTCAATGGGAGACGTGAACTCTACAGGCAGCAAGCTTACCAGGTAAATTTCCCATTCTTTGCGTAGTTCTGAGCATGCGCACATTTACAAGAACGTTGGATTTATTGGGCGAGTCTGCTGCTACCAAAGTCTCACATTTACTGAAACTTTTGTCGACCATCTTTTTTTTTACCATCAAAAAAGAATTGAAAAATAATTAACTTGGAAACATTTGCCCCTCCATTCAGCCGAGAAGAAACTATCACAAATCTATTTATACAAATGGTAGGAATCTTGCATGCATAAAATGACAGTAAAAGTGCAATCACAATCTGTACTTAGGGTGGTGTTATGACGATTAAGAAGTGACTGTAAACGAGGAAGATGTAAACGAATAAAACACTAGCATGTAGTAGCATGGATGGTACAGCTTCGTTTCTAAAATGGAGCACTTTGTTTTCTCAGAAATGAGACAGTGCATATTATCTACAATACCTATCACTTACAAACTCGGAGGCTCCCATGTCAGATGCAGTCATAGATAACATGGACTTATAGCAATTCTACATGAAGTTAGTTTTCAAATTCAAGTTTCAATGATCAAACATTAACCCAACACATTCACAGAACATTTTGAAGAACAACATGTTAATACCCTTGATTTTGCTTGTTGGTCAAGTGATGTGAGCTATGGCTCGCATGGCAGGAAAAGGCCTCTTGCGATATCAGCACACATGATAGGTTGCTGAGTTAATTGATTATGCCATTCTTGGGCCAAATCAAAAGTGGTTGTTTGATGACACAGAATAATCAAGAAAACCACAAAGAGATGCCACCTTTACGATAAAAGATGGGAGGTAACCGTTTGGAAGAATTTTCAAGTGATGACCTATGCCAAAATCAGACAGTTCTTTAAAAAAAGTTGAACCCCCAAAAGTTAGACTGTCGAGCTGGAGGGTTATCTTTAGACAGCTTCGGGTTTATCTTTTAACACTGCGTTTGGACAGAATAAAAATGACCACATCCGGCTTAACTCACAACAGCGATGACCGCTTACCTCGTTAAGTTAAACCGGTTCGGATCTAACTTTGGTACACTGTCTGAGCATGGCCTGTGTCCAGTCAGGTAGATATGAGTTTAAAATCCGTAAGTGCATTTACTACAACACTGACCTTGTTGGACAGAGCAAACTGCATACCACCCAGTTAAAATATATGACCTTTGAACCATACTGAGTTTATGACCTCAATGCACTGACTTGACAAAGCGTGTTCTGTCATTCATTCCTCCAATCTGTGAAAGAAGACTTGAACATCGGAAATAATTTCTCTTATTTGAACTAATAGTACACTACTTTGGAAACACTCTTTTGTAGCACCGTTTAAACAATAAAAAAAATTAAAAAGTAAAGACAAATCTCTACTCTGGCAGAAGAACACATCCCTAAATCTTTCCACTTATTAATTACAATTTACAAGATATTATGACGCTTAAAAATATTCAAATGGTTCTTCCATCCTTGATTAAATTGGTTAAATTCTCATAATATATGGTTTCTTTGTATAATATATTACACTTTTTACATCGTTTTGTTTTTGTTTGTTTACGTTTGTACAATAAATACAGATTCTTTTTAATACTGCTTCCACACAGTGCTTGAAATATATATTTTCTTTTAGTGAAAATTGTGTTTAAAACTTGCATTATTTGTTGGGGGGAATAATTTATCCTGGACAGACTTTTAAAGTGGGTTGGGGATCCCCCTTCTTTATTAGACAAAATAGGTGGTATTGGAAAGTAAAATTGTTTAGCCTACGATTCAAACTACTTCAACAACAATTCCCTTGTAAATTTAAAAGCAAATGTTTTTTTAATAATTGAAAATATTTCTGAAATTATTTTTGGTGAACATTTGAATTTCATTAGTTGGACCCAATAGTTTACCCCGAAAAAGTTTCAGTTAAAAAACTTTTGAAAATATTTGTGCTGGAAAATATTCTTCTGGTGCACTTTATTAAAAAATGAAAGTTGTATAGTTTTAAGAAGATTCTTTACATCAGCACGAACTCTGCTCTTCATCTGCTTGATTTAAAACCTGCTCCAAATCAACATCCTCTTGGGATTTTGAACTACAGTTCGTCGATTCCAACCCACAAGTAGTAATTGTCACTCTCAATTCAGAGTCCGAGTGTGTTTCACTAGGTGTGTCGGGGTGTGCGTCACTTTGAGTGTCACTGGTAATGTCACAGCATGCCCCTGCGGTGGGGATATTGCTTGGCTCTGATTGGTTGGCTTGGTGGTTCAACGGTGTCCTTTCTGTGCACTCCGGTTCCTCCACCAATTCAATATCAATTTCTGAAGAGCTGTTGTTCTGGTTGTTTTCATCAAAATGGCACTCACATTGGCACGGAAGAAACTCAGTGGTCTCATGACCCTCTGCAATGACACATGAAACCGTTTCATCTGACTCGGCACGAGTGTGATGACAATGGGACCCCTCCTCGTTGTTGTCACCTCTCACCATGGCAACACTCCTCACCCCATCCTCTTGACAACCTCCGTCTTGCTCGTCTTCGATGCTGTGTCTTTCAATGCTGACTTCGCTTTCAGTGCATGTGTGCTCCCCACGGCTACAGCAGTCGTCGTGATTGCTCTCGTCTCGGAAGTCTCTCATGGGGATTCTCTCCTCAGTGAGGTGAGGATGCGGCAAGGTCCGCCCGTCAAACTCTGTCCCAAAAAGGACCCAATTCTGGGGGTAGGTATTACCCATGGGAGTGGGCACCTTCTTGGAGTTACGGTATCGAGCCATGAAGAGGACGCAGTTTACCATAAAAGCTAAGATGGCAATGCAGAAGATCCCTAAGACAACGTACATGCCAATCTCCAGAGGACTTAGAGATTCCTCCGAGTACGTCAACTGCTTGCTGCTGTCTTGGTCAATGTCTTCACCATAGGTGTCATAGTCAATGGGGGGGTTCTTCGGGAACATGTCACCGATGGGAATATCGATGGGAATGGAGATGATACCACCTTCAGGTTTGTTGTTGCCGCCACGGTGATGTGGTTTCTTCTTATCAGGATCGTAATCGCCACGCACCACCCCGTAGTCCACTGTGCCCGCTTCAGGGGTCAAACCAATCCTCCCGATGACACCATCACTACTGCCATCCGACCCCATTTGGACATCTTCGTCCATGCCATTCGGCCACCACGGTTCCGGTTTCTCAGAGAAGGACACGTTGACTGGGATAACATCAAATGAGATGGCGCTGTTGCGTTTACGGCGTTGACACTCCAGAGGGAGTGCTACCTCCAGCATGAGAGTTGTGGAGCCCTCTTTGACGGCGATGACAGCAGGGTGGTGAGGGGTAGACCCTGGGCTCTCAGCGACAATCTCTGGATTGAGGGTGGTAATGACCGCCTCAAAGTCCTTCGGGTTGATGTCCTGAAGGGCGACTTCCGTGCCATCATCAAATTCCAGCCTTGCATCCATGATGGCTTCCTAGAGATGGAAAGACAAAAAATAATGTGAATTGAATGGCAAAATGGGGATGTTGGTAGTCACCACGCTGAAAGAAAAATTTCCAGGATACTTGAAAGAGTCCCTACTAAACACTTATTTGTAGTTGGTACATTTGTAGGTCGTGCATGTTTAGAGCAGTTGATGTGGCAATTTGTTCAAAACGTACTTTGTGGGAACAAATTCAACAGCAGATGACACTCAATCAGACTACAGTACTTGACAGGTTAAATGTGGCACTAGTCAAACAGTAAAACCAAACAAGTAATCACTCACCTGGAACTGTGCAAACAGCACCCTGCGAGATGTGACCCTGGTCAAGCTCCTGTCTCTCCCACCATCCTCTCGACCAAGGGCAACTGCCTCCAAGGTCAGCCCGGATACCAGACTAACATGGAGCTCGATCACCTCGGCCTTGTTGGCCGACACAGTGATGTTAGATTCTCCAAGAATCTTTTGGCCATCTGGGCTGACAACCTGCGAAAAATAGAAATTATCAGGATTAAAGATAAGGTATTATGTTGGTAATTTGGACGGCACTCTAGCTTCTGATTTTCTGATTCTCTTCCAATCAAGACAAGGTTGATCATCCGCAATGAAAACTGCTGCTATTTGCCGACACCTACTCTTTTTGAATCAAGATAAAGTACAGCTTTGTTAATCTTTATAACAAAACACATCCAACATGCTTACATGATGCACTCCTTGGAATCAAGATCACGTAAAACATTGTTAATGATGATAAGACTGCTTACACTACAAACTCTCTTTGAACCAAGCTAACACAGTCTTTTTAGTGTTCACAAAAAAGCCAGGGGGTATTCACACAAAAATGGCCCCTGAAAAAAAGTATACTGAACAAAGTTTCAAAGTCGAACCTGGATAAGTGTGTCTCCGGTGACAAGACCAGTGACCCTCGTCCCCTCCACGAGGACAACTGAGGGGTCAAGGGCTCGGAGTTGGTTTCTGGTGTGATGGGTGACATGATGGCGTATATCTTCTCCATACAGATACTGTCTGCGGCCAGTCACACGGGGCACTGTGGATCAATAGAAAAACAGTATTTTAATCAGGCCTGTGAGGGGATTAATACATTTTTTTTAAAGCAGAAAAATACACAAAACGTAAGAAAAATGTTAGTGGAGCTCCGCCGCACTGAAACTCTTGATAGATGTATTAAAAATTAACAGCATGATGTTCAAACGGAATAGAAATAGTCAGAATTTTGGGAACATCTCTTTAACTGAGCATGTGCAGATACAAAGTCTAAGTTATCAAGTTGTTTACCAGCATGTTCTTATGTTTATCGCACAATGCACTTTTAGGTTTCTCCATTGAATGGTTCTCCGCCATATTGTCGCATGCTAAGTCGCGAGATAACGAAGATCACCATCTCATTTATGCATTTGAAATTTGTGCTACACAAATGTTTTTAAAACACTGACACATTTTTCTCCGTCTTTACCTGTGTTTGCCTGCGGAGCGTAGAACCTGGTATAGATATCCACTTTAGATTGTTGATGCCTCAGCTGGCATTTGCCCTTGGTCATGTGATCCCTCCCGTTGTCAATCTCTAGATCACCCCTCCCAAGTAGGCCCAGAGTCTCCGCCCCCAAACTAAGAGCTTGCTGTGAGTCACGCCTCGACCTGGAATTATACCATATGAAGACTAAGTAAATAAACATTCAAATTCGGACATTAATCAATTAATCCAAAAGTGAGAGTCATTGCTGACAAAAATGTCTGAAATCAGGATCCAAATTTTAGGAGGCAAGTTGAAAAGGTGACATTTTAACCTTTTTGATAACTTCTTGAGATACAGATTTCGTAAACTTATTTCATAAACCCTTTTTACGATATTCTCTCCTTTTTACCATATTCTCTCAATTGTCTTTCTTTTTAATTATAGTGGCAAATTGTATCTATTTTACAAATTTCATTTTATGTTAATTCGAAATGTATCAGCTCTCGAGCTGTCTTTTATGGAATTTGATTTTTAATAAACCATTTTAATTCAATGTCAAGGAGCTTCTGGGAGCAGTCTTCTCAGCGCTAGAGAAGTAGATCAAAGAGCAGGACTCCTTTATATCTGAAGAAAATTACAACAACTTTGTTTCACCATTCAGACATAAAAGGGTCTATGCTCAGATAAAAGTACATTTTCCTATCTCTTGTTGCCACTATAAGATGCAAATATTTGCACACATGAATACAAACATTCATTTAAAAAGATTTCCATTCCACATTTACTTTTGGTTTACTAAAAGTGCAAGTTAATGGTATGAAGCTGCATTGCTGATGCCGTTTCAGGTTGTACACAATGTAGTAACACTGCCCTCTCTAGACAGCTTTTAGTTAGTCAGCAATGGCGCTTCAGTATCAAAAGTCTTGAATCTTAATTGATGGATTCTTTTTGCATGTGATTCAGTAAGCCATTTGTGAGTTGGAGTTTAATAATGTTTGGTACAAAAACATCAGACTGAGTGCTAGGACTTTTTCTGAAGAGCAGACAGATGACTATAAAAAGCAATTCTCCAGCTTTTCGTCAAATTGAAACTAAAATCCCCAACCTTACCTCTCCTTTGGCACCGGGATCTTCCATCCTCTGATCTGGCTCAGTTTGGGGTCAGACAGTACAACCTCTAAGGGTAGCTCAGGGTACCAGACATTGAACTCTCTGTACACTTCTCTCCCAGCAAAAGACACAAGGATTTTCTTGCCGAGGGCGCCGCTCGTTTCACTCCCATCGACGTAGACAGCGCTACAGTCTTGCTTTACCTGGATGACGAAATATTGGAAAAGCCAATAATTTTTTTTTTTAACTTTCATTATTAATAGTGTGACATTAATTGCCCAACAAAAGAACAGAAAGAAAAAATAAATTAACAACAAATATTATTTATGTTTACTTGACGGTAGACCCAGCTCTATAGTTCTTGTGTGCAAAGATTAAAGAAAGAACACAAACTTATTCAATCTTGCCTAAAGAGGGCAGTATATAAGCATCCATGTAAAATTGTACACTGCATTTACAGAGCCACATCCCAAATTGTTGTCAACCAAGATTGGAAAACAGTGGGAAGCCATAGTTCCGAAAAAACAGATTTAGTAACGATGTTTTAATATTTAAAAAAATAAGTTTGAGCTTGTTGGCAACAAAGCATCCAATCATGGGATGTATTTTTATTATTATTTTTTGTACTGGAATTTTGCAGAAATGTTGTATTTGGTCACAACATCTGTTAAAACATTTAATGTTTTGCCAACCAGCACGATTTGTTTGTCAACAAAAGGAAGGTCTATACTATTGCTTAAAGTGTTGACAAAGTCTCTCGATTCAGACAGCCTGAGTGACCCTTGCTAACCTGTGAAGTACACTTCAATGTTGAGCGCAGATTTGTTAATTCCTCACTAAAAACTAAGGTCGGTTAACAGGGATTGGCCGCTTGTCAACAAAACAGGCAAGCAACCGCAGTTTGTCATAAAAAGAGGAAAGTGCCAGGCAAAAGAAGACTTTTCAATGTGTTTTCAGCTTTCAATGGTACATGTGAGAACCCAGATACAAGGCAATCCGCTTATCAGCTGAAAAGTTGCACGCATGATCAAAATTGTTCATGTGCAAGCTAAGGCCAGGCTGTCATACAAAGACTAGATAAAAAATTAGCCAATGTCTGACTTTTTAGTCTCCACTTTTCCACCTTAACCCAATACCTTGAGTATCTCAGGATCCAAACTGGTACACTGTGCCGACGCCGTTATGTTGTGCACCTGGCCCGACCTTGTAACCGTGACGATGCTCATGGGTACCGAGACCCTCTGTCCGTTCAGCACGGCCGTGTTGACAATATCATCCGCCTGAGTTAAAGAAGGAAAGGAAGTGAGTAGTTAGCTCTTAGGGGTCGTCTTACAAATTATCTTACGCACTAGAACATGTGCCGTGATGATTGATATGAAGAGGATATTATGAATTTGGGAACATCAATTTAAATAAAACAAAAGCTGTATGAAGAAATCTTTAAGAATGCTTCCCCAAAAAAGGAACTGTTTGAAACGTAATGTGTCTACCCAAGACTTTTCCACTTTGGTTTGCAATTGGAGTGAAGAAAAAAAGTCCAAGGTTCAAAACCCAAGAAAATCCACAGGTCTTGTAGCTCAAAACTTTCAATGGACCTGGGCTCTATTTCACAAAGCACAACGGCTACAACTGTTGTTAAGACGTGCTATACTTCAATGCATAATGATGCGGAAATCTAGCCGTAGCCGTAGCTGTAGCCGCCAATTTGGACACAGCCTAAGACTCATCTTAAGATGAGTTGTCAATATTGCCATAGCGTTTTGCTTTGTGACATCACACATTGCTTAACAATTAAGATTGATACCTTCGTAAGATCCTTATTTAATTAGCATACTTGAGTTGTGCTGAGCTATTTTTTTTGTGCTTAAGAGCTTCATGAAATTGGGCCACGGTGATGTTTTAAAAAAAAAGCCTGGGATCCAGGTGATTCAGTTCAACTCGGCAAGTTCCATTGCAACTGAAGTATGCCTCCAACCATCTCGACAGACAGTGGACATACGCTATAATCTTCACAGTTCCTGTCTTGCCAGGCTGTTGATTGTGGTTTCTGCAGGGAAGGTTTCCAAAAAGGAAACAAAAAAGTAGACAGCTAACTAAAGTCCGTCAAATGTGATGACAAAGGTGATGAGTGAGTCTTCAAACAATTAAGCGGTAAATGCGAGTGACGTGATGTCACACGCTTCTGCAGAGAATAGAGTGGCGCCTGCTGCGTGATCCATGGAACAGAAGCATTTACAGGTGTTCTGATCTTTGCCTGATGCTTCCTTTAGTTAAAAGAGGAACTACTTAAAGGGGATGAGCATTATCTGGTTGCCATGGTTTTTGTCAGGTAACATTGCTTACATAAATAGCCTTATTATTAATATCTTTCTGGTTATGAAAGTAAGAAACCATTAAAAATATCCTTGCACTGTGACCCGTAGGCCTGAAAATACCCTTGATGACGAAATATCAGTTTGAGATGTGTGAGGAAAACCTCTATGAGGGAACCCACTGAATAAGGAAGGGACCAAAAACCCAATCCACATGCAAGGCTCCAGCCCGGTACAGGATTCGAACCCAGGTAAAAAAAACAAAAAAAACAAGACATATCCTAACCCCAACTTCACTGACACATCCGTGAGAATACGTCTTGTTAATTGTCAAGTAACGGTTCACACACACAAACCAATCAAAACATTTCACAAAATCATGCCCACCTGTTTCAAGATATTTTTCACAGGTTACTTGTAAGCACCTTTTTTACCCTCTCTTGGTTTCAACGGGTGCAACTCTTTTAAACATCATCACTTTAAAAGCAGAGGTGTTCAAAACAGGTTGACTCAAAGTTCCAGACACTCTGTCTCCATTTGCGGGATCCGCCCAAAGGTAAACTCATCTTACTAATTACTATGACAACACCTGAGGACAGGTGTTTACTTTGTCTGGCTCCTGGTTGGATTACTAGGGGGGCCTGAGCCCCAAGATTACTAGGTTTTTTTTAATGTCAAGGTTCTGAAGAGAGGATACAAGTAAGGTGATGGGCCTCAAGTTTGGCAGGAGGGGGGAAGGTACAAAAATGATGAGTGACTTGGCAGGTACTTTCAAGGTTACTGGTTCAAGCTTCTCGTTTCATTTACATCAAGTGCTATTAAAGTGTTATGACAGGACCTTGGCAAAAGTGCCAGTGGTGCTGCGATGGTATTTTCTTTTTTGGTTACTAGAAGATAATTGTTCTTCTTTTTTGTGTATGTGTGTGAGCGTGTCTACCCGCTGAAACCGAGGACTACAACAAAAGGGAATTGGGTGTTTTGACGCACTTGCCTTTCGAGAATAAAACTTACGCCACAACAAAAAACTGAGCCCAAACAATGGGAGGAAAAGGAGAAGTCCACGGTTTTGGGGGATTCACAAACGGTGTGTTTGTGTGAGCGTGTCTATCCATTCAAACCGAGGACTTCAACAAAAGTTCCGGGTGTTTGACAGAGCGAGGACGTCCTCGCTTCGTTTTCGTGTACAAACCCAATGGGGACGTCGCTAGAAAAAAATAAGTCCAAACAATGGGAGAACAAAGATAATTCCTCGGTAAGCGGGATTTACAAACGTGTGAGTGTGTGTGTGTGTTTTTTTTTTATATCTGCAATTTTGATACTTTAAGGCAATTTGAGGAATGTATTTTGACACATGAGGACAATTTGGGTAGTAGTTTTTTGTACACAGAACTGATTATGATAAGCAGGCATGTATTGACCCAATACAAATGACATCATCATAACAGTAATCTTGGTTGCGTCAATGTACCCGTGTGTTAAACAGCGTGGTGGGCATTTTAGGTGACCTGGAGTTTACACGCTTACGAGTTGACTCTCACAGTGGCCAGCGTGGCAGAAAGTATCCACTTTTGTCATTGGTGCAAGACACTCCTTGACTACAACAAGGGCTAATACCAGCTCCACTGCCCTGGACTAAACCTTGGTAGTCATTAAAATACTTCCAGTTTTTACATTTTGATGTGGGCTGCGGAGCAGTTTACAAATTAAAGAGGTTTTTTTTTAATAGGTAAAAGCTTTATGAATTTAGGCCCATGTCCAATATACAGGCAGGCCTGATATTTCCTTTATGTAGCGGCTATGCAGTTTTCCTCAGTAAATGGCACCTCTATGTGTGAAACATCTGCGGGCAGATTTCAAGGAGGCACAATGGATGCACAATTTTCTTCAGTTTCCTCCAAGAAGTATCAGGCTTGGAACATTTCAAAGGGCACCAAGGCAATGACCAAGGGGCATGGAGGCGTTGCCTGCCTCTATTGTCCCCTTTGATTTATCATGCCTTCATGTGGCTTTAGGACATAATGCACTTTCCAAAATCTTTAAATGAGCACATCCTTTATAAAAACACTCCAAATGAGAGGGAAAAAAACAAACTTATTTTAATTTTCTTGACGTCATTGTTGATCTTTTTAACGATGTGACTCAACAAACATTCAAGGAAAACAATGACGATACAAATGCGCAAACAAGATGGCCGCCGCACCATGATGAAGCATTATGGTCGCGTGGATCCTCTATCTTGTCCCGCTCGGCGCATCCATGACCTTGATGACTAAATCACCACAGACGCCAGCTCTCCTGAACAGGAGGGGGACACCGGCGGTTTAAGGTAAAAGAACCTGAGCAAGTACAACATGTGTCTTGATTGAAGTAAAATTGTCCGCAGTAATTAACTTCCTCTGGATGTCGGTCCCTTGGTATGACATTTTGAAAAAGTACCCAGGGAGACATACGACGTTAATCAACAACCTGTTTCTGAAATAATTGGATCATTACAAGAAAGGTTCGGTTGATGTTTAGTGCGTACGAATACGTACTGAATCAGTAATCAGAGATCTAAATGTTGAATAACGTCCTGTGCTTATGATGACCAATGATTTTTAAAACACTTCAAGCTGGGGACACTTTTTTAGTCTGTCTCGGTCATTCAATCCAGGGGCACAATTTCATAAGGGCTGCTCAAGTACAAAAAGTAGCTAAACCCTTAGAATCGAGGATTCAAGTTTGCTTGAAAGTGATAATAATCAGTTGTTATAAAGCACTTTGCCTATGGGTGTCTCAATGCACTCCCAAAGTCTTAGAAAGATTACCAAGTTTTTGAATTATACAGCACCTTCTAAGGGTTAACAATGTGATTATGGGTCTCATACTTTAAAAACTTAGCAAATCTGTCTTAAACATATAAAGTGCTTTGTGACGCCCTTAGATAAAGCGCTATGTAACTGATTATTACCCTCAATGGAAACAAGAGTGTTATAATAAACCATATTTCACGGTCCATATCACAGCCTACCGTTCTAACTCATTGTAGCGTGCTATATTAAGCGGTGGTGCGGCAAGTGTGCTTGAAGATCAAATCATCAGCACACTCATGCTCATGAAATTTTGAAAAATATAGCACACCATTGGCCTCATTGAATATGGGATGCAGAAGTGTTGTAATGTTTTCGTATTCCACTCTCACTTGGGAGATAAGTTGATAACTATTTAAGATAAAACCAGAAGTCGTTGGTTCAAATCCCGATCTGGTAAAAACAAATTAGTTCAACCCCAAATCATTAAATATTATTATAATTACCCAGGTAATGGGAATGAGAGCCTGGCTGGACTGAGAAGCAACCGGTATGGTCGTCACTACGGTGGTGGAATCAATGCGCCAGTTGACCAGACGAGTACTGGAGGTTGCGTTCTCCACTTCAAACTCTACGGTGAATGCTGTCATGTCCACAGACAACCTGCAGGGGGGGAAGTAAGGAAAGAAAAGTTTGTCAGAAAAACAAAAACAAGGTTTAGATGTTGTCAGGGCCTCTGGGATAATATGAAACACTTTAATTGGGTTTGAGCCAACAGAAAGAGAGCAAGGACTGATTAATTTTCTCATAGCTTTCCAAGACATAAGTTAAACCAAAAACAATTTTACACAATTATGCTTACCAGAATAAAGTTACCAGCAAAAATACCATTTCTCATGCACCATCATTCTGTGACTGGTACCCTGCTCATTTTTGCTGAGCAGAATTTTTTGAAGCAGAATTTTCTGCTAAAGCAGCTCTATGAAACTGCGCCCAGGTGTTCTTTAACCCAGTTTTAGAGGGGGTAACAGTTACAACAATCATTCACTTTCTTTGTTGTCAAACTTATAGAAAACGTTTAAACAGACATATTAGACCTCTTTGAGAGAATTGCCATCAAAAAAAATGCTTTCTTCCCGTAACAAAAAATTGAAAAAGGCTGGGCAACTGAACACCAAAATGTCTCTGATATGGAAAAGTACAAAGGGGACAATAGCATATATAGGCTCCTTCCTCCCTGAGTAAATGAAAAAACTGTGATAACATCAACCACTGCAGGTGTGTTCCAGACAGCAATCCTATCTCGACATCCCATCAGGGCTTTTGCCGTCTGGCACACTCCTCCCATGTTTAAAGAAATCCTTCCATTAAAGTATGAAAATGGAATAGAAATGACTTCTCTTTCCACTGTCAGTTCAGAGTCATCTATCACCGAACAAAACCCAACAGGGGGGGGGGGGGGGAGCATTCTTGCATTTTGGGAAATCTGCCTCCAAGGCGGAGCAAGGGTTTCTTTCACCACGCCAAATTAACTGCCATGAGGGCACTTGACCCTGACTGACCTCCACAGAGTGTTTTTATTCTTTCTGTTTTTCTCTCCCCTGTTCACAGTCACGCTCTCTCTTTCTTTTTCACCTCCTTTTACTTCTAAAAGGTTCTACTGACTGTTAGGGTACAATTCCTAGTTAAATGGTTTTGGAGAATGTTGAGGTTATTTGTCAAAGTTTTTTTTGTTAGTGGTAAAACCTAATAATTTTTTTTATAAAGAAGGCCATTAAATTGGATGTGTTTTGGAAAGAGGCAGTTTCAGGTGACTGTTTACACAAAGTAGTGAAGCATCTGACTCAAAATGTTACACATGTAGAAGGGTTTTTAAAAAGATCAAATTATGCTTTATTTCATGGGACCAAACTTCATTGTCCCTCTTACATCAAGCTTTTCTTCTGACTCTAAATATCGAAAGGGGAAACAAAAAACCAGAACAGTGGATTTCAATAGTGGAACACTAATAAACAGACTGAGGGAAACGAAAACAACTTCAAGCGCAATGCCGGCACGGCACGCACATAATGTTTCTCCATTAGCCCCAGTGTGGCTTACTAATCTTAAACTGTATTAAAGCAGGAAAACAAGAAAAAAAACTCCCCTCCAATTGATTGGAGTGGACCAGAAATCGCTCTGTCTTTCCGTGGGGGAAACCGGAGCAGGAGATCGGGTGAGGGTAAATTGAGCTAGCCGGGATGAAAGCTTATAGCCTCTAGATCAAAGACAGAAAGTATTGGGTGCAGAGAGTTCAAATTGGACAGATTGGTTTGCAATTCATCCGTCCTTACAATATTGAGGACCCGAGATTTGTATTTTAGCGGGCGTGCATTGCGGCGGGTTGGTGGTCCAAATCAGTGCAATGACAGCTGAGAAATTACTTTGAATTTTTCATTTCAGGATGTGAGGGGAAGGCCTGGTATAAATGTTTTCCTCCCGTCCTAGTTTTGCTTAAAGGCACTGGACACCTTTGGTAATTGTCAAAGACCAGTATTCTCACTTGGTGTAACCCAACATATGCATAAAATAACAAGCCTGTGAAAATTTTGGGCTCATTTGGTCATTGAAGTTGCAAGAAAATGATGAAAGAAAAAACACCCTTGTTTTACAAATTAATGTGCTTTCAGATAGGAATAAAAGCCTTCTGGCCAGAAGTCTTTTATTATTTTAGTGAGAAATTACCTCTTTCTCAAAGACTATGTTACTTCAGAGGGAGTTGTTTCTCACAATGTATTATACTATCAACAGATATCCGTTGCTCGTTACCAAGTAAGTTTTTATGCTAATATATATTTTGAGTAATTACTAAACGTGTACAGTGCCCTTGATTTCTGTGGGTGTTTTTCTAAGGCTTAGGCTTTTCAAGTAACACTGAGGCAAGAAATCTTGACGATTGTGTTGAGGATTTTCACTTGAATTTTTCTGTCTACTAAATTTTGTTGAGCTCACTTATTGAAAATGGTGAAACTTTCAAATCAATGCATTTTGTTTCTTTCTTCTGTCTTCTTATTTTTTTAATCTTTGTTTATTTTATGTGTGGACTCATTTTAAAGATTTACACAGCACCTGCTGCAATGATTTAATGCTTATACTTATGTCACTCCGCCGGGTGTCACAACTTGATTTGAAGGCATGTCTCATGCAATTTACAGCAATATTTCATACACATTTATTAATCCTTCGGATTGCATGTCGCCAAATTTCCAGGAAAAAATACTCAGTCTTGGCAGGTGTCAAATATATTTCCAAATAGTTTGAATAAAATAAACTTGTTTAGAGATAAATAGAAAAGAGAGGGGGGGATTACACTTGAAGTTAAATAATAGAACATAAATCTGTCCGAACGTTCTTTGCGGGGGGGGGGGGGGGGGGGGGGGGGGGGGGGGGGGGGGGGGGGGGGGGGGGGGGGGGGGGGGGGGGGGGGGG
>JAUELU010000064.1:6140881-6151741 GCA_032357145.1 Evasterias troschelii | reverse complement strand
GTGTATATACTACTTGCTAGGTAGATTTTGTTCTTTGAGAACTTGTCTTGCTTTTTATTCTACTGCCGCAGAGTAGAGTATTCGGAACTCGGGAGACTTCTCAGTTCTGAAAAGAACCGTACTACCTATCAGGCGGGACTACTACTTTCGCTTTGTGGATATGGGGGGGGGATTTATTCGTTAACAACTACACTGTCGTGGAGTGAGTTCTTAATAGGTCTCAATGTTTCGACTAGCTTGCTCTAATCATCACGTCAGGAGACTACAGTCAAAATTAATTAACTCAACCTTGAACAGTATGGATAAATTTATTTCAAGCAGATTACCCATACCACAGGTTAAAAAATGGAATATCCCACAAAATGATGATTACAAAAGAAATTGCCCAAACAAAGTTGTAAAATTCACAGTGAGGAAAGAAGAGCTAGCCAGCAATAAAATTTATTAGTAAACCAATTCTCTCCAAGGACATTTATTGCTGGACAAGGTTGTAATTACTAGGGGGGTGGCAGGGGGTAGCTTTAGGAGTATGAACAAGAGGTTTACATAAAATTGGAGGAAATGGTTTAGACCATTAAAAAGTCCAGCTCTAGACCCCAATCCTGAAATAGGGGATTTGATTTAGGATCAACTCTTGACACCTACCAGATGAAAGTTGGGTTGGTTCTTTTGATAAAAGCAAGCTGCACCCGAAAAAAAACACAAAATAAGATATGACAAATGTTACTGTTAATAGTACCCTGTGATTATTATTGGATTTGACTTAAAATGGTTTATTGAAGAAAAAAAGACCATCGCAGCCAAAGGCTGAATTGCAGTTAAAAATTGAGAATTACATAGATTTAAAAAATAAAACTTTAAAAAAATTAAAAATGAAAAATTATGACATAAAATGAGAAGGAACAGTTTGTTCAATAGTCTATAGCTGATAACTGATGTCATGTAAAATTTATGGTTGTTGATATGGAATCCCGCGGTGGGGGAGGGGGGGGGGCAAGTATTTTAAAAAAAACAAGAAATTACTAAATTAAGAGTGAGAATATCATAACAACAGTTTACAGATGAAAAGGAACACTTTGTTCAAAAAGACCTCTTTCATTGGCCGACATTGCTTAGGTCAAACAATGGGAAATATGCACATGTGTATGCATCGTGCACAACTCTGGAATGTCTTCATTTACCATAGTGAGGGCGCTGTTTGGGTTCTGTGACGTCATTCGCAAGAGGTCTAAACTTTAGACTTTCAATCTGATAATGGGTCAATCTGGATCCAGCTTGACAACTGATAGTCTAGAACAAAGGAATTCAATTGTTTGTGTATGTGAAAAGAATGTGATGGGGAACTGTAACCACCTTTCTTTGTCTAACCATGCAGGTGTCAAACTGAAGTTAATTCGAAGCCTAATTACTAACCAAAGCCCAGACTTGAAATTCTTGTGGGTGAGACTCATCCCCCTGGCTACCATTTTTTTTACATTTATTTACAAAGCAACATAAAACTGCAACAGTAGTTTTTGCTAATCTGAGTCAACCTTGAAAGTCAGTGCCTCTTTCACTACCCCAACAAATGGGTGGCCAACCGAGCTGCAATCCCCATTCCCCCAATAATCACCCTCCGTCTAATGTTTCACCCCAGTTCACTACCCATGATCACAATTTACAATTGGGACTTCCTGGGTGTTCAAATAGTAAGGTTATTCAAATATATCGAAGGGCACTGGAAACTCAAGTAGACTATTTTTTTTTAGTGATGGTGGTGAGTTTGAGATGGGGGGGGGGGGGTGCATCTACTTTTTTAGAGACTTCAGGGTTTGTACTTAATTCAGCTCAAGATTATTGTTTAAGTATTTAAAAGCTGACCTAGACAGATTTATATACAAGTTTGAAATTATAAAAACATTGATAAGCATAGAAAAATCTTTGCTTGGGAGAAACTGCTAGAAACAGGTTTCAGCCGACTTTCTACCGCCATGAACAAGTAGTCTAGTGTCACTGGTGTCCTGCTGGGTGTTTACTTAGCAAATAAATGTTTTAAGTACATATAAGTTATCCAATAAAAAGCTATGAAATCAGGTCCTGGTGTCAAGGGCCAGACTTCGGGGCAAATCCTAGGATCATGGTGTAATCACAAAGCAGGTTTATCCTTAAACATTTACAGCAGCCCGCTTGGCAAACCCAGTGTTCTCCACACACGTATTTTATGCCAGCCAGCCAACATTGTAATTGAAAACATAAATATTCACAGATCTGCACATACCTGTAACTTATTTAATGGTACAAAGATGGTCAGGGTGGAAACCTTCCCTTCAAACAGTGTTGCTTAAAATCCCTTTACTTGATACATAAAAACAGTAAAAACATGGGTTGTTATTCTACCACTATTTTCTTGTGACTTCACTTTCTTACTGGACCCCAACATTGAGCTGAACTACGGGAACAACTCTACACTACCAATTTGCGCATTATCATGGAATGTTCCCGCAATCCAAAAGACCGTTCCATGTACACCCACTGGAATTCACAACTGATCTTATGAGAATGTTCCTACCATGTTAGGTTGCTCACTAATATCAGAAAGAGATGATTTCCAAACTTTGCATTTGACATCGTTTTGCATCGCTAGGCTCAAATGCAAAACTTGCCACTTTTTGTTTATGCAGGAAGATACGTAACTTGAAAAGTGATGCATATTTACAGTCAGACAGCTAAACTTGAACAGGTAAGTTCTATTAGACTGCTAGTCTTGAACATGTTAGTTTAATTTGAGAGCTATATTTGAACAGGCTAGTTCAGTTAGACAGATTAACTTGAACAGGTTAGTTGAGTTAGACAGCTAACCTTGAACAGGTTAATTCAGTTAGACAGTTTAATGTGAACAGGTTAGTTCAATTTTTAACCAGCTTGTAAGATGACCATTTATTGCATCCAACAGTTTAGATGTCAAACACCTTTGGCATCAAATAATGCCCTAAATTTCTCACATTTTGTACCACAGAAGATTTCCACATCATCAAACAATCATGCAATTTGTATTTTACATGACAGATACACAGCATAATCTATGTCTGCTGCATTAATTTTGCAAAACTTTGTTAAAACTGTTACAGGATTAGCCCTTAACTTCTTTTAAGTTTTAGCCACTAGCCAGCAGCTTATCATTTCCCTAGTCCTTACTTCTTCAACTTGATACAGGAAAGCTTTTCAACATTGAACTAGCCAGCTGGATCACTTCAGTGTTTAAACTTGCACTTGGTTTGCCAGCAGACCACTTTTCAGCGAGAACACTGTGTTAAGAATTTGCTTAGTTTTGTAAGATCCATCAGCCGGTTTTTCTCTTGATGTGGCGGAGAGATATTTAACAGCAGGTGTATTTCTGAATGGCCGAGTGGCTACATGTAAACTACAGTATCAGTTTTGCTCTGCCGATTACGCATGTAAGTAGTTTAGAATAGAACTCAAGCTCGGTGCTCTAATGCCTGTACGACAAACAAATCAAGGCCGATGCATTAAACACCAAAATTATACTCTTCAACGGAAACGTCACACAATCTATTCAATCCGTCACGCCTGGTTTCAGAGCAAAATTACCTATCCTCAATTTTTTAACCGGCTACAGTACAAGTCAATTTGGAAGAGCTGAACTAGAACGCCGACCATTGATAAGCAACAGAGTCTGGAATTTTCCCAATTTTAGTCAAGTCGCCAAAGCTTTTTCACTCTCAAGCGAGCCAATTTCCTGGCTTTGTTGCCGGCACACTAGCCCCCCATTCAACCCATGACTAATCACACTCAGTGACTGACAAAGGCTGTGCTTTAGGAGAGACCCAGGCAATCCCTAGCAGTGAATAGGGGCAGTGCAGTAAGCCCTCCCATTCAGCCCCAACTAAATGACTTTTTTTTTTAAGTTTCCAATTATTGCAAACTGCTCCTTTTACCTTCATTTCCCATAGGTGCCCCTGAAACAAGGCAAGTCTCGCTTCAGCAACAAACACATTATAGAAATTCTGTTTTGTACCCGATAAATCGGTTGGCATTGTCAACCGAGATTCATATTCCAACAACACACAAAAGAGAGGAGCCTCCAACAGGGGTAAAAAGTTCCACTCCCTGAGAACAATCGGACTAATAAGAACGTTTTTTTCTCTCCAGAAACCCTTTTATTCAATTTACTCCAGAGCGCTGTTTTTTAGCCAGGTCATCAATCATTCCTGAGTTGTTTTGGAGTGGTGCAAGACTCTTCCACCCTCTTCTCACCCATAAGTCCTCGCTACTCCACCAAATAATAACTGTGTTACTGGAAGGGGATGACGACTTTCCTCCATACACTGGCTTTTCTAACACCCAAGGGGCCAGCGGCTGTCTTTTCATAGCTCAAGCTTGAGTAGAAGGGACCATTGTATGCGCCAAGATTGCAACTAGGAGGCAATTCCCCCCCCCCCCCCCCTCCTTATCCAAAAAAGAAAAACCCTCTGAGTGTTTATCAGGGGGATACTAAAGCATTTGCAGGAGGCAAAGTGGGGTCTGAGACATTCACAATAGAAGCCAGGAGGGCCGGGGCATAGTGGGTACCCTGTGAAACCACTGTGTGTAATGAGTGCTGATGGTTACTTTTGTGGAGAATTATAGATCCAGCAGGCAGCTCATTCAATCCTATAATGAATTAACTCTGGCCACCTCATGAAAGAAGAATGCATTGACATTAATATTATTAGTGCCCGCCCTGGTATGGAGGAAAGAGGGGGGGGGGGTTTCTCTAGTTTGAAGGGTTTAAGGAAAGCTTGCCGTCGGTCAGTAGGCTGGAAGTTAGCCAAGTTCACAATGGAAGCTGTAAAGAAAGCGATGTTTGGGTTTTTGAGTACTAAAGCCATGCCAAAATGCATTATATGAGTTTATGATGAGGTGTTCGAAAAAGGCAAACTAACTTCCTCCAAAAGGAAGAGAAGATTTCAATACAAATGTTTTGCTCAAGTCTACAAACCTCGTCAGTTCCACCTCCCATCAGTAAATTCACAAGACCCTGGTACAGTGGTACATGTACAGTAGTGTGGTGAACATGTACCACTCGAGAACTTACGTAGTTCTACTAAAAAGTATTCCTGACAAAAAGGGAAAGGACTGTGAAATGTGTGTGTCTGGAAAGGTGTCAGAGTACCAGCCTCTCAGCTGGTGACCGTGTCAACTTTGGCACCTATCCCCCGCTGATATTTGACCAGCGGAGAAAACACTGCGGTGTGTCTATTCAACATGAATGATTCCATGCACACCACCAACACACCGCAAGTGTAGACCGTGTGATGTAAGTTACACTGTAACCCCAACTACTGCATATTTTTCCCCTCATATCGACAATTCAGGTCACTGTTGAAGCGCTACTTTCACAGTATGGTGTGTTAAACCAGAATTCCGTTCACATGACACAACAAAAAAGGTTCCCCCCTGAAAATAACACAATTAAATCAAACACAAGTGGAATGAAAGAAAAGCATTTTCGAAAAGGCAACGTCAAGAAATAATTATTATTTTACTTCACAGTTGAGTAGCCTACATATAAGCATCCAATCATCTTAGAAAAGGATTCCTTTAAAAACTTTAAAAGCCTTTAAAACTTGAAATGTAGAAACTTATGAAAAAGTATTACTCCAAAGTGTACAACTAGACATTGAAATTGTGTGCTTTATTTATTAAACAGGAAAAACTTATGTAGGCCTATATGAAGTGTACAAAGCTACATGAGTCAGAAGAAAAATACAAACTGGCTGGAAGAAAAATTACCAATTCAAAGCAGTGAATACATTTGCCACCATCTTTGTCTTGTCCCCTGTCTAAATACCTAAAAGGAACCTGACTATTTTTGTGTCCAGCCTCGGCTTGGTGACATTGGGTTGAATAGGAGAAAGAATAACAAGGCTGCACCGTGATCAAGTTCAACAATGACAAACGAAGAGTGCTAAAAAAAAATCTTTAGAAACTCCTCAGTCAAAGACACTCGATCCAAAACACAATCAGTTGAGCATCCTTCAGAAAAGAGTAGATTTGTTTTTTTAGTGGTCAAAATAGTTAAGCACCCTTAAAAAGTTCAAGTACAACTACAACGTCTTATTTGAGTCTTATTGTACAGTTAACTGATGTCACTGTTGCAAGGATGGAGTAACAAGACAGAACTCAAGAATTGTCCACAATGTAGCTGTAGATTGTTCTACAGTACAGAGAAGAGGAAAAAAATGTAATAGTTCTGTGGGCATTATGTAAATGAACACGCACAACATTTTCTAGAGTCTGGAAACAATCAAGCACTGACAGCTACAGTGAAATCCTATCTCCACCTCATGGCCCTCCCTGCAGGGGATCTGTTCTAGAGACCATAAAACCCCCCCAAAAGAGGGGAAATCAAATTAAATATGACTGAATTATTACTTTCCTCTCAGTAAAGGTTTTCAGCTTTTGTTTTGTCAGACCATTTTTTCTCTCTCTTCGCATTCTCGAGTGGCTCTGTATTTCTTCGAATCAGGGTAAAACTGGCGTCAGCCAATCGAATTACTGAAAGAAACATCGAGGGAAGAGGACAAACTCGCACAGGTAAAGAAAGGGTATACTGTATCCATACACAATAACCCACAGTGTGCGTGGTCCCCTGCGGGACTCCCTCCAAACAAAAATCCTTGCAACTCAAGAAGTGTTGTTCCTAGGAGGCCCATCTCTCCCTTACTTCCTAACCTTCCTCCTATCAGGCCCAGAGGAGTTAATTTTTCATGCTCAAACGACAGATAGGCCACATTCCTGGCTGGCTAGACCAACAGACAGATATGATGTGTGGCCTGTGATGAGATTGTTGTTAAAGCAGTCTGGTAGTGGCAGTAGTAGTAGACAGAACTGGCCTAGCCCCTGAGCAGTGAAGGCGGCCTAGGTGCTGTGCTAGCTGTGGGCAAGGAGAGGGTCTGTACTTTGAGGGTCCAGAAGTGGGTACTACACTGTGAAACCCTTAGTACTTCAGATGTTCAGACATTGCCTATTGATTCCCCAGATTATTCCTACTATCTTCCAATGAATATGTAAGTGCTTTTGGGAGAGATGATCTAATCATAGTGCTGGTGGCACAGGGGGTGATTTCAATGGACTACGCTCAGTTCATGCACTGTTCTGTTTTTTTAAATCCTTTTTGTCTACAAAGAGGTGGTGAGAATTCTTCTTCTTATGCATACAAAAACGACTAGGACACTGGACAGTTGCAGACATGTATTCAAACCAACGATTTATTCAGTGATTCAATAACTCGCTGGATTTTTATTCCTTCATTGATATATCAAATTGAATTCAAGTTTTTTGATGGGTGAAAAATGACTAAGTTACAAAATAAACCCTTACAAAGTTACATTATTCTGTAATAAACTTCTCTTTGAAATATCATCCCTTGAAACATTTTAACAAAGAAATCACCAAATCTGTCTGATTGAAAATCAATTAAGCCAGTGTGTGCAACATTCTCAGTGGGAACACAGACCACATTTTACATTCCAATACATGTGTCCTTAATCACCCCCAAATCTCTGGGCCACTTATAAAATTCACCTTGGCTCAGCAGAGGGCTCTGCAAATTTCAACACTGAATTTCAACACTGCCAACTACACTCCTGGATTAACTTTCAGCGTAGACTATTTGTACAGATGAGGACAAGATTTTCTGCTGATGCTGATTCCCCAAAGAAAGTCTGTGTTTATTGTCCCCCCGAAAAATATTGAACACACATACCCTTTAAAGCCACCACTGGTCTACAAACAAACCTGAAATAATACAACCAGTGTGGATACATTCCACCTCCAATCCCTGGGGGCAAGGTTAAACCCTGGGGGCAAGGTTAAATCCTGGGTCTTGAGAGCAGTTTTCCCCCACTTCTCAAAAAATGTGCATCCCACACCATGACAAATTTCTACCGTTTTTGCTATCTCTACAACTTACTGCTCCCCGTCTTCTCGTTTTAAATTCCGCCCTGGTGTCTACCACTGGATGGAGATGGCATGGATCATTTCCGTTTCACATACACAAACAGCAGGCCTGGATTTTCACATTTGAGTGCACAAGACAAATATCTTTGAAAAATAGTATTTTCTTAGAAACCAACACTTAAAGCACAATGTGGGAAAATTTTGAAGGGGCACCAAGGCTCAAAGACAAGGGCAACAGAGACCATGGCTTCCGTAGCCTCTCTGTACTTCCACGCCTGAAACATGTATCAATTCTCTTGGAAACATAATTGGGTACCTTCTCCAACCATTCTTTCTTTCCATTAAGGGATTTTTTTGTATCTCAGAAAAAACCTGGCAAAACACCTGAGGTTTCCGCTAAATCCAGGGATGATAAAAAATCAAAGCCTGTCAAAAATCATCCATTTCAGTGACTGTCTTCAGGACATCTCAAAACCAACACCATCATCGTCATTCTCAGAACCAACACTTCTCCCAAACAAGAGTTTTTTATATGCAGCTGCACCTGCACAGTTTGTCTTGGGTCCACACCATGAAAACTTTTAAACCTCACGTATCAACCATTTCCTTTTTTATAATATGGGGAAATGGAAGCTTAAATGATTTTAGTTGTTGTGTTTTTTTGCAAGATTTTGTCACAAATGTGTCCACACTGTCTCACGCGCCTCCTCTACTGTAAAGACACAGATGTTCACCACTGCTCGTTTTGCCCGGTGCTCATCCTGCTTGGTCTGCACTTTATTTTCGCATTGCACAGATGCTATGCTAATTTAAGAACACGTATACAGTTTTGTCAACCTTTCAGCAAAATACATAAAATATATCTTCGACATATACACACTCGATAAATCAAACATACTGTGATTTCCTCAAAAGTTTTCTCTTTCAAATGTTCTTGAAATCATATTAATCAAATAAGGTCTACCACCCAGATTGACAGGAAAGTATCAAGTTACATGTGCAAATGTAAATGGGATGATCATAAAGTTTACCTTTGAGAGGGCAAGGCCAATGTCATTTTGCAAAGGGCACTTTCATTAGAAGATCTTTAAAGTTTATGGGAAACTTTATAGAAGGATCACCAAAGCCAAAACCAGGGCAACAGATGCCTTGGCCTCCATGTTATTCTACGCCTGGGTTGGAAACTTTTCTGCTTCTAGCCAAGCTGCTAGGTATGAAACCAAGGCATGGTCAACCTTACAATAAATTGACATTTATTTTGTGATTAATGTGTTCATCAGTAGATTATTTACAAACATCATTCATCCGATCACAAAGCTAAGTGAACACAGCTGTTGCAGGTGTCCAGGGTCTAAAACTTTATTTTAAATATTAAATGGCACTTTATGAGCTTATTGTTGATTGGTTTTCCTCATAAAACTAATCTTGAAAGTTTCAAAGTATTGTGAACCAAAAAACATACGTACACAACCAACACATTTGGCTAACACAGGAATTGCATTTGTCATTGTTTTCTACAAGTAAGTTAAGTGTTTTCTACAAGTAAGTTAAGTCTTCAAGCTAACACATTTGGCTAACACAGGAATTGCATTTGTCATTGTTTTCTACAAGTAAGTTAAGTCTTCAAGCTAAAAAAAAGTAGGATGCACTGACTGAAAAAAATTGCTAGGATTGATTTTAACTCTCAAATTGTAAGGTAATACAAAAAACAATTGCCTGCCAGGGGGAATGGCGCTGACTGAGTTCTGTGAATGGTTAGAAACGCAGGAGATGCCTAACCTTGGTTTTGCTTTGAGTAAAGTCAAGAGCACTCAATACATGACAGTGAGGTAAATATCTACTTGACAATTTCAAGGTACAGCCTGACACTGCCCCATGGATATGAAAGTGATGGTGTGCAATACAAAAGGCCTGCAAGGTAGAAGGGGAAAGATTCTGAATCTGACTGAAGCCAACTTTTTGAATTCCTTACGACTAAACAAAACTAATCTGTATCTGTGTATTAATATTGTCCATGATCAATAAAATCTCCACCAGGTTGGTTGACATTATCACCACCTCCATTTATCATCCCCGATACCAGGGGGCTCGATTTCATAAAGAGCTGAGATTGCTCTCAGGATGTGTACCAATCAGCAAAGTGTGATGTCACGATACAAATCACTATGGTAGTTGTACAACTCATCTTAAGATGAATCTTTTAGTGTATAGCGAAATTAAGACCAGAGCCTAGATTTTACAAAGCACTAAGATTCATCTTTTAAAGATGAGTTGTACAATATTACCATTATGACATCACACTTTGCTTAGCAGCTAAGATAGATTCCTAATTAAGATAAATTGGTGTAGCTCTTTGTGAAATCCAACCCAACTGGGCAGATCTCACCAATTCGCTGTATACCACCATATGCAGGCAGAAAGTTATTACAATTTTTGTTCTCGAAAAAACCTCATTGGAACAGCCTGCCCTCTTGAATTGTTCTCCCTTCTGCTCAACCGGTTTTAAGATGGCAGCTTCTGAATTTGTCAACAACAAGCAACACTCCCGCAGTACGGTTCATCTACTCATGATCCATGTACACCAATGCCCCATGGATGCCAAGTTTTTTCTTTTGCTAGAACAGCTGATAATAATATATGAATCACATTCTTATCATGCAGAATAAAATACTATTTTTGGGGTCTTTGTGAGTGAAAAAGTGGCACTTGGTACTCAGTCAGCAGAGTCAGTATCGTTCCTGATAACAGAACAACTTAAAGGCATACGTTTGGTAATTACTCAAATTATAGATTATCCAAAATAAACCTTGGTAACGAGCAACGGATAGCTGTTGATAGTATAAAACATTGTGAGAAACGACGCCCTCTGAAGTAACGTAGTTTTTGAGAAAGAGGTAATTTCTCACTAAAATAATAAAA
>JAUELU010000064.1:6035261-6053216 GCA_032357145.1 Evasterias troschelii | reverse complement strand
TGAGTGAAACTAAACTGATGCCAATCCACTATCTTGGTGATGTTTTTAGCAATCGTCTCTCTCCCCCCTCTGCTCTCTAGACACGTCCGCGGCCGCCTTCAATCTACCATATGCATATGAAGAGAAAACGCCACGGGGTTATTTGTGGGGTCGTCGGAATAAATTAGTATAGTTCATTAATATTCATGATTCTCATCTTGAGACTTGACTGATGAAGAGGAAACGACACGGACAAGAGACTAAGCAAGCACTGGTTCCAACAGCACATACATTGATCATAAACCAAATGAGAAACAGGGAACCAGCGGCAGTTACCATAGAACGTGCATGGTTGTAGTTCGTGGTTTAGCTTCATACGTCTGTTCTGTTATATATCTCGAAAAACTAAACATGAGCGATGGATTGTTGACCTTAATTTATATTGTCCAAAATAATTACGAACAAGTTGATGGGAAAAGCGGCCCAAAACCTGCCGTTAAAACATTCTTTAGTCCTTTTAGTATTACCACATTTGTGTGTGCTACTATAGTAACTATAGTTTATTTCAAGTTTCTTAAAAACTATTATATTTGTTCACAAAAACCACTAGGCTCTGTGCTTCGTTTTTAATCTAATTCTATTTTAAAATAATTATTTGGGTACGTTAATGATTCGGATAAATTTTGCTCGAAATTTCTCTCAGCATTTTACTCTGGCCAACTAAATCCGTTATTATTCACTCCTCCGTCTCTCTACTAGTACTACCATCCAGCAGTCCTCGTCGGCCAAGCGAATGGCAAAGCATATACGCATGGTGGCGCTGTTCCCCAGATTTATATTTGGAATAACCTCGTTCATAAATAATATATTTTTATACAGTATATTTAATTGTATAAGAATCAAAATAAACATTTAGTAAATAAAATATATTAAATATATTTAAAAAAAAGTAAATTACACTGTAAAATATAATTTAAAATAATTTAATTGATGTTGTATTTGGCTGTCAACAAAATGTTTTTTTACAAAGATTATTTGGGTCAAACGTCACTTGGCAACCTGTAATTTACATAAAATATGCTGCGCTCGCACCTTTGACAAGGAATTCTTTTCATTTGAAGAAAAAATGGTCAGGAATACGAGCTGTTATTGTATTATATTATCTTAAATATAGTAATAACGGATAGAAGGATGAAAGGTATGTATATTTTAGTATGTTTTTTTGTTTACATATAGTCATATGCAACGTAGAAATAGAATGTAAACAGCGGTCTGCAGTCAGCGGTCAGTCATCACTTTCGTGAAAAAATTAACAATGTTTATACCGTGAACGGTGTATAGTGCCGTGGTCGGATTGTCTGAATTAAAACTTAAGTCTTGTGCTGTGGCTTGGTTCAGTTTGTCGTGTTTTAAACCATACATATGCTTTCCTGTTATCAATCAAATATGTTCCTCTCACTCAGTCTCTCTAGTTCGAAATGGCCCTAAATTATATAGCGAGCAATGAGTTGACGGACATTCATTTACTTATAAAAAAGGGAGAAATTAAAGTCAGACATTGTTTTCTGACTCAGAAATTATATATATTGTAATTGTTGAGGGTATACGCTGTATTTGATTGAAAACAATATGATCGTTATTTTAAGAAGTTTTGAACAATAGACTTAACTTATAACTACAAGATCACACCGAGTGATATAAAGTGGTGTGTGGTTTGGCATATTAATTTCAGTAATTACTAATTGATTTATAAACAAGGAGAGGCAGTGTGAATAACTTTGAAGGTCCCTTAGTTAAGTTTAAACAACAAAAATAATTCAAAATGTGATGTTGATACTTCATCAGCCACAGCTAAACTGTAATTATTAAAGTTAACCGATACTGAATAATGACACTTCAACTGATTAAAGTGTACCAGGGGTCGATTTCACAAAGCACTAAGATTCATCTTAATATGAGTTATCAGTATTAATACCATAGTGATTTGTATTGTGACATCACTCTTTGCTTAGCAACTGCGATGGATTTGCAATTACCATCAATCTTAACTCTTTGTGAAATCGAGCCTTGGTGTCTTGTTAGACCCAGTAACTAGGAGCTGTACTCCTTTGAAAAAACATTTTTGACATGCGGTCGAAAAAAATAATAAATAAAAAGGATTACAGCACCCCAGTTATGGGTCTAGTGTCTTATTTTATGGATTCTGACATGATATAACACAAGGTAATCTTGTATCTCTGAACTTGATGCATTTGTGCTGGGAAGATTCCTTGTAAACATTGATTTGAAATGTCGGTCAAGCTTAAAATGTTGCGTTGTTTTATGCTGCATTTTTGCATGAACCTAATGTTTAATTTCAGATAGAAATGTTATTTGCAAGACACTAGTGAGTTTATTTCTGAACACTTGGCATGTAATACTGAAGTTACGGGCGAATTTATTTTAAATTCTGTCTATTTTACTATTCAAAACAATTTAAATATTCTCTTTTCAGATTTTGTTCTTTGCCAAACTCGTGTAGCATAGTCGCAGCTATGGAGTAAGTTTCTTCAAGTCATTACTTCAGGTTTCACAACACAGAGATTTGCTACAAACTTTACTTTGATATCTAGTGTACCAGTTTTGGAATAAGAAAGAATCCAAGTGCAAGAAGCCTTCAAGAAACTACAAGGATATTTTCTATACTTTTTATAGTGACAGTACATGGCATCTCCAATCATGTCCATGACACTTCCACCGCTTGCAAACCTTCCCCAGTGGCAACGGGTCCAGACGCTGGACAAAGCCCGGTATCCACGCCCCTTCCTGAAGGACCAGATCCCAATCCTCCCAGCGACAAACTCAAGTGGTGCTTCGTCGTTTGTGCTTCACCCAGACAATGAGAGTTTGGACACTGGGGGTTCTGAGGTGGACCCTTTACAGCGGATACTCCATATGGAACGCAGTATGGAGTTCCTTAAGAGACAGCATCATGAGGTGCTCTTTAGCCTACATCAAGAAATTGATGACTTGAAAAGAGAAAATAAAGGTGAGTAGGTGATTGAAATTTGTTCATTGAATTCTCTTTACACACAGGCTTTATGAAATAAAACCAAAATCAAAGAGGTACGCGTATTTTACTCAAAAATACTCAAAACATTTGGAAAAAAATTAACAAAAATTTCTTGATTAAGACCTTGTACATATTGTACAACTGTGTCTCTGGTAACTTAGTCTCTGGTCACCAACATTATGCACATAATGCCATCAATTTTTTCAGACATGGTTGCTTACACAAGATCTGTATGTAGTAAAGTTTAGAATTATAAAACTACAATCCACTTCTATGCAAGAATTGCCGAACTGAACGTAGATTCTTTTCTGCAGGATTCTGAATTCTCTTGGTAATTAGAATTTTTTTTAAACATCAAGAACAACAAAACTCATAATCATACCCTTGGTAGGCCTAACCCTTTTCTAATTCCATTTTTATTTTTTTACAAAAATATATGTATTCAAGATTTTTAACAAACTGTACTGTACCACGGCTAAATTTCATGTTAACTCCCAAAGTCTGCACTTACGATGGCCTTAAAGCACATAAATCTATGGTTTTATTTCACAGATCTCTGTGGTAAGCAAGGCTTATAATTATAAAGCTGGCCCTAAGCATGAAATGACATAAAGTTGATTCTAATAATAGCTTTAAACCAGAGAGATCTTCACAATCAGTGGGTTTGATAGTTTATCCATTAAACAGGGTCATTTAATCAATGTTAATGGAAAATTAATTATCGTTTCCAACCAACACGTAATCACTTAAATAATACTGGGTTAATATAAAGATTAAGATGTATCCTGTCTGCCTCTGTTTCACGCCCTTATTTATGCTACACACTCAACCTTTGAACTTGTCACTATTTCACTACTTGCCACAATTTGTTATGATGCGTACAGTGAGCTTTGGTCAATGAATGTTTGCAGAATGTGCATTAACGCTTAAAGGCAGGATAAACTTTTGGTAATCGCTAAAGACCAGTATCCTCACTTGGTGTATTCCAACATAAAAATGCATAAAATAAAAATAACCAACCTGTGAAAATAATGAAAGAAAATAAACATGTTGCATAGAATTGTGTACTTTCAAATGCATGAAAAAGACTTCATGCCTGAAGCCTTTCTCAGATTCAAATATTTTAATGAAAGATCACCTCCTTCTCAAAAACTACATTACTTCAGAGAAAATTGTTTCTCACAATGTTTTGTGCTCTCCGGTGCTCCTAACTAAGTCAGTTTTTATGGTAATGTATTTCTTGAGTAATTACCAAAAGTGTCCACTAGCTTTAACTATGAACTAGATGGGATAATCATGTGTTTGTGTTCCCACAGTAAACAAGAATGCACCATGGACCTCAGAATCTGTTGTAGTTACAAAAATACAAAAAGCACAGAGGTTCACAAGAACTTAGTTCTCTTGCTTGTAGACTCACAAAACAATATCAAATAATGTTCTTTTTTAAATTAGATCTTGGTAAAACTCAAGCAAATTAATTTATGTGGAAATATGGGAAGGCTGTAGTGTAAGTGTAATGTTCGGACATTCTCGAGTGAGCTTGCCTTATTACTTTAGTGTTTGTGGTGTTATTTAGTAACTTAAAGGGGATGTAGATTGATAAATACTCCAAAATGTAATGACCGTAAATACTTACGAGGTGAGAAGCACTGCAGCTGTTTATCTATTTAGAGAAGGGATTCCCTTTAAAGTAATATATGTCGAAAAACAATTCACCTCAAAAATTTGAATCTGAGAAACAATTCATGCATTTTTAACATGCATTCAGATTTCTTAGGGTTGGTGTCTGTTCACTAGGGCTGTGGTCTAAGATGCAGTCGGTACTCACTGTCACCGTACTAAACGTGGATTAATTATTGTGGAAATACCGTGACAGTTTTTTGCCGTTTTCTCAGCAAGTGCTAACTGTTCGGCTGAAACTTTCATATGGGACTTCAATGTATCTTTCTTGATAATTTTGCCAATAAGTCAGCATTGCGTTGACAAAAACCAAACGATGACCGAACCTTTAAGCAATCCTTTAAGCGGTCAACCACCGCTTAAAAGAACTGCAATTATTATGCAAAGAAGCATGTAGATTGCATTTGTGAATTATCCACCCTCTCTTTGGTTACACCATGGATGTAATTAAGTTGGGGATTTAAAAGTCAAAGTATTCTTTGAGAGAAATACCCTGAAATACAATAATGGATAGCGACTCAGTTACATTGCAAATAGCTCATTAGCATTGTATGGGATTACAAAAGCCTGCTGTTTTTGTATAGGTCTGATTTCTATGTGTATTTTAATGTCTTTTGTCATGTAGAGTTACAATTCAAGGTCATCATGGCAAGAGGTGCAAGCCCAAAGAAAGGTAAGATCCAGCTTCTTAGGATTCCTTTGACTTCCTCGTCCTTTTTTTAAAGTGAATATATCTTGCTGTTTTTTTTGTTATTTTTTTGGTGACAAATCTTTCATTTAGTTCTGTTTATAGTCGTAGTCATGCCCAGACATTGCTAACATTAATGATTTTTAAGTTACCTTTTTGTGAGTATTTCATCCAAAAATGATAACGGAAATTTGGTTTTCTTTTAGAAGCTTGTAAACTCTGTATACATAGGAAGCATTTGGAACTGTCATTTTAAGACATGACCTTGTTGACCTCTTTGCATGAATGGAGTAGGTCAACCCTTTTAGAGTTGATTCTTTTTAGTTTAATTTTTTTTCACTGAAAAGACATTTTTGAACAGCATGATTTGTGAGCATTTTATTTTGATGATTACATGTATGGTTATCTTATAAAAGATTTGTTCAAACTTTCATTTCAATTAATGTTGTTGTTGTTTTTTTTCTTTGCAGAATCTTCAAACTCTTCAATCAAATCCGAAGGAGATACTTTTGGGAGCAGCCAAACACAAAGTAAGTACAATGAAATTACTCCCAACCTGTTTCAGTTTACTGTTCAACACTAAATAAATAACCTTGATTTCAAGTGGGGCCTTGTGTGGCCATGTCTGAAACTTCAAATTGCAATGTGAAGCGGAAATCAAGGCCTGAAACCCAAGATGCCATGCATGAAAAGTTGCTATGACTATCATCATCCAAATATGAGAGGTGCCACAGGGGTCAATGTATGGTCCTTTTAGCCACTTTTGAAAGAGTCTGCATCTATCTGAGGCTCTTTTCAAAACTGTGGCTAGACTTGAACTCCCTCAGTAATTTTGAAATTGTTCCCCTAGGGTCATGGATTTCAATAACCGAAGCCATAGCCTAAGCAGTGGTTTTGAAAAAAGACGTTGAAAAATCCATTCATTGGCTTGTGGTTTTAACAAAATCAGCATTGCTATAGAAACTTGACTTTAGGCATTGATATTGTAAAAGGAAAAGTAATATGCTAGTTGACTTTTCTTGAGAGGTAGCATTTATTATAACTGCCCTTTGTTTGTCTGCCGTCATTCAGCACAAAAACTAGATCAGCTTAGGATGCTGTACATGGAGGATAAAGTGAAGGAGCTCACCGCTGCCGTCCAAGACGCTAGGAATAGGAATGCTTACCTCCAAAGGTTACTCAAGGATGCTGTGGAGAAAAGGTAAGGGGGGGTGAAGAAATAAGAGGAGAAAAGGCCACTAATCTAGGCATAATGGTTTTTGAAAACCCAATGACAGTGTTGTGTATAACCGATATGGTGTTTCAAATATATCAAGCAACAACACTTTTGTGCAGTGTGACCCTGGATAATAAAACATGAAACATGTAAAGAAAGAAACATAATCAAGCCTCCAACTCTTCCATGGTTCCACTTTACATTTTTGAAAGATAGGTTGCTGTCCTGCTGTTTGAATTCAGTGACAAGACAAAGGCTTTCATCAAAAGTAAACAAAATATTCTTTCTCTTCTTGCAGACCACCAAGCCAAGAAGCTGCACAGCAGACTAGTCCTACCGAGCCCCAAACCCATGCAGCCCCCGTCCCAGTCAGTATGAACCCCTTGCAGGTCCAGGGGCCTAACGACCCCCATCCCAGGGTGCCTACCATGGCAGAGTGCGAGGTCATCATCTCACACCTTCAGGACTGCAGTGATAGGCAATCACTTGAGGTAAGAAGAAAATCAATGTTTGTTTTTTAATTGTTTTACGAGTGTTCATTGAAACAACATTAGGGAAACATTTTGCACAACTTCCATGCTTGAGAGTGCAAACTTGCCAAAGTGGAGTTAACTGGAGGACCACATTAGATTTACCCAAGGGAATAAACTTTCCCTTTATTGATGCAACTGGTCTAAATTGACTAACAAGAGTCAGATGTTACATCCCTTGGATTCTATTGTATAATGCCACAAAAACTTGTACGTGCATTGTAGACCTGAAACCAAGTTCTTAGTGTTTCGCTAAAGGCCCCAATCGGACATAAATTTCAAGCTGTCACCAATGACCGCTATTTTGCAGAGGAAAAGTGCCTGAGGACTGTGAACCATACAGGCATAAGAAATTTCAGGCTTTTTTATGTCTGCGTGGTCTGTGTTGGTGAAATAAATAGCTTTTATTTTCTTCAGTTATAAAGCATTCATGCTCTTTGATCTAGCACTTAAGATACTGTTCCAAGCTACTTGCAATCTTTAACTCCAAAAGTTATAAAAAACCCATCATTTCAATCGTCTGCCTAACATTCTGATCCTAGATTCAGACTTTTCCCTTAACATTGACTCTCACCCCTGCATATATGACCCCTAGAAGGCAAGGCAGTACACTTGTGTTAGATTCGGAAGGAAACTGTGAGATTTGTGGCAAAAAAACGCTCTTGATTTCAATTATCAGTGCCCTTCAGACAAATTGTGTTAAATCTTAACCCAGTATCTTTCTTCTGATCAACAGTTGTCAAGACTGAAATCTGACCTGAAGGATGTCCTTTACTCTCACAAGTGGACGCCTGACGCATACCTCCTTGCCAAGGCATACGTAGCAGAGGATGATCCCAGTGCTGGGTAAATGAAAACATCATTATTATTGTTAATATTGTTTTGTATTGTTATTAATATTAGTGTTATGATTATTGTGTATTGAAAACATTCTCCAAAGCAACCCCAGGTTAAACTATTCGTAAAGTTAATAAAAAATATTAGAAATTGAGTAAATCAAAAAGAAATTACACAAGGATGAAACTTTTTTTTTAAGCGAGCATGTATGGTCAGGAACTACAATCAACTAACATCCTGGATAAGATTGATGTAATTTTAGAATTCTAGTATTGAAAGCAGAGATGTCTCATAAGTAAACTAAATGCAGGTGTAACTCGAAAGCCTGATGCAACTTGTAGCTTATATGAAGTTGCTTGTTGAATTGGATACGATGATGAGTGTTCTGGGGTCGATTTCACAAAACTCTTTCTAACTTAGGACTAGTCCTAGGCAATGCAAAGAGATAGGACTAGTCTTAAGTTAGGACCAGTAACTTAAGACTTGTCCTATCTCTTAGCATTGCCTAGGACTAGTCCTAAGTTAGGAAGATTTTTGTGAAATCGACCCCTGGAGCTTTTTCCAATCCTCTGCTTAGGCCATGTAGGCTCAGATTTATTTTTTTAATCTGGAAAATGAAATTAGGTCGAGCATCTCATTGCTTTATGAATCTGGTGCCTTTTCTCTGTTGTCTTTGTATGTCTGTATTAAAAATCAATATGTATCCATTCAATTTTAATCTTCTTTTGTTACAGGGATGGAAAACTTCCAAGAATATCATTAAAGAATCAATCCAAAAAATTGTAAGTAAACAAAAGAAGAAAAAAAAACAGTGGAGGACTTTTTTGGACTCTAGGTGGCAGCATACTTACCAGGCAATTATTCTCAATAATGTGCGCATGCTAAGAACTACGTAAACAATAAGTTATTAAACAATGGACATTTACCAAGTAAGGCTGCTGCGACCTAGCATCCCAAAGTCTTACATTAGATGGCTGATTGAAGTTGTGTTTTTTACTGTGCAATTAGGTATTTGCAATTACAATGTCATATACGGGATTGAGGCACTATACACAAATCCCCCCCCCCCCCCCACGATCTACTAAGCGAAAGTAGTAGTCCCGACCAATTTCCCTACCTTCTGCCCAGGTAGTAGTTGATAAGCAGGACAGTTCTTTTTAGAACTGAGAAGTCTCTTAAATTCTGAATAATCTACTCCTCGGCAGTAGAATAAATAGCAAGACAAGTTCTCAAAGAACAAACCTCCCACAATTAGATATACGTGTTACCGAATACCAAATGTACATACCATTTTATAGTCAGTTAAGTTATGAATATTAAGCCTAGGCATTTTGTTTAACGACAAGTAGGTTATATTTGTTAAAGAGGTCAACAGTTATCACATCAAAATGGTTTCCAAACATTGTTACCAAGCAGTGAGCATCAATGCCGCTGAAATATTCTAATATTTTGACAAATCTTATGATTGTTTAAAAATTAGATCATGAAATAATCAGCAGTTTGTCTAATTATTGATTCTGTTATTACAGACCGGAGGCAGCATTCAGCCAGAATAGCTTCTCCCTCCCTCCCCTGACCCAGACGATGGGGAACAAGGTTGCCGAGAGACAGAAGAGGGTAGACGCCGTCAAGAGAGCTCGGCAACAACGTAAAGAGGTCATCCTTTGACCGCCCATTTATTAACTATCATATTACTGAGGGTCACTCTGTCTTTTAAAGGGCCAGTTCAGTCACAGTCTTAGCGTTGTTATTTAAAAAGTTAAATACATGTACAGTTAATTTATTTTTATTTGGGCCACAAAGAAGAAACTTATTAAATACCATGCCTTTCTCTAAAGACACCTTGCATAATTATGACATCACAAGCTCAAAGAGCGCCCTCAACTGGTTTCAATGGAATGCCTTATATTGGTTGAGAGTTGTGTGTGGAGTGTACACAGACAGAGGTTTTTATTGTTGGACTTCAGTTAGGGCAGCCAATGCAAGGGGTGTTTTTATCATCGCTGTGTGTTGAGACATGGCTCAGAAGTAGGTTGATGTACATGTAGCTGATTTTTCAACATGCTCTTTTTGCAGTAAAATTGATTTGAAAATAATATGAAACTGGGGTTATCTTTTTTGATGTAGAAATTTAACAAGTAGATGTTTGTATCACAAGACATTTGAAGTAAGACATTTTATAAATGACATTTCCTATGTCTTTTACGGTTAAATGGAAGTACATAAATTGTTGCGAATGTTTACAGTCACTTTAAGTTCGGCACAATAAGCTTGCGGCCACATTGGTCTCTAAAAGGTTAAAGATTGTGTGATACCATTGGCGAAAATGGGAGTTAAGAAATATATTCATCAGAATGGGCATAAGTAATGAGATACCAGCTGCAGCTTTGCTTTGCTGGTCCTTCAGCATGGTAACCAGTTTTACCGGAACGACTCTTTGTAGTAACAAAGTGTCTTCAAACGGTGTTACTGCTGGCAAGCATTGCACCCACTTGACTGACTGATTGACTGTAGACTGATGCCTAGGCACAAAGTATTATGTTACAGTGATTGAAATTATTACATACTTAAGGGTTTTTGTGCAAAATAAGAAAACATGATGTGATTGAACTGGCTCTTTAAGTTATCTACTTTTTAAACTTGGCTTTTTCCACCTTAGTCTGTTGTGACATCCGTGTTTTGTACCGAGTTGATGTATGTTCTGGGGCTGATGTCATAACGCTGCTAAGCGTATCAGGTTTACTTGCTTAGCAAATATTAGCAGGTTACCATTTGGATTAATACATTATGCTGTATTTTCACTGCTTAACTGTGCAATCAGCAAATTTGTGAGCTTAGCGGCTTTTACAAACAGGCCCCAGTTAAGATGTTTTGAGGACATGCAAAACTAAGCTGATAAGAGTGCTTGCTCAGAGTGTCTCTGAAATGTATCTGGATTCTGAAATGCAGTGTGTTCAATATTTGGTAATCAATGAATATCACAAAAGAAAGACCCTTTAGGTCCTGCCCACGCCCGCCGCCATAGCAACTGTCTATCAAAGGCATTTATGTGGATAACGCATCTGTCTCTGCCCTGCGCCATTCACAGAAGCCACTGCGCAGCAGTCCAATTGGTGGCCACTTGTTTGCACTTTGCAATGGGATTTTAACGTATTGGACTCATGGGAACTTGTTAGCGCTTGTGATTGGTGGATTCATTTAGAGGGCGGAGCTTATTGAATTAGTCTGTTTTGCGTTGTGATTCTTACAAAATTCCCAGCAGTCCAGGACGAATTGCATGAATCTACTTATAATAATAAATACTTAAGTACAACTGTCGGGAATGCAGTACTGATCTGTTTGTGATGTAACCAGTACATGGGTCTATACAGGATGCTGGGTTTCTTGTATACACTTAAGCTCATACAGAATGCGCACAAAACATGGCAAAAAATAGGTTAAAGGTGCTATTGTGTCGCACTCTACAATTAGGTGCAGCAAATTGGTTACCTTTGACCCTTCAAGAGAGTTAGTTGTTTGTAAAGTGGGCTATGCAAAGAATTGTGTGTACCCATTTAGAAGTCTATGCGCCCTCTTTGGTATGTCGAGTGATGGTTCAAATACACTCTGACCTTCAGAATCAAGATGCTTTTAATCAACAATGGAATTTTATGTCAGTTTAGCAATGTTTAAAAGGAAATGCTCGCTGAAAATATCGCTAGGTGTACATGCATATTAAATTACTATACATGTAGTAATAAACTATAAGGGAACTGACTGGTAAATATAAATCAATTTTGGTGTGAACAAAGAAAAAGTGACTAAAGTTGGATTTGAACCAGCAACCTCCAGGTGTCCGTACCAGTGCTGTTACTCAATTGGTAGAGCAGTGGTCAACTGTTCTCTGTTCACTGCAAAATGGCTTTGAATAATGACAGTGGTTTGCTACCAAGTCTCTGTTTCATCAGGTGGAATGAATATTTGGTGAACTACAAAAAGGTGTTAAATAAGTAAATAATTATTATACAGTGGTTTATACCTCCAGTCTCATCTTAATCTACTTGCCGTGTAGGATATCATAATGCAGCCATTGCCTACAGTGCTCTGTACTATAACCAAAGCGAGACTGGGTGGACAAATTAGTCTGGCCCTTCATGCGTGCAAAACTTCATTAACGAATCATGGGAATGTGACAAAGATGTTCACTGAGCGATTAAAGTACAAAGCAGTGGCTTCTAATTCTGTGAATTCTTTTTCAAAACTGAGTGACTATCTTGGAGTAATTTGTAAATTGTTTCTTAATATTGCAAGTCTCGCGCGTTTTCGAGCATTTTGGGGGAATTTGGGTGCCACCTACATTGTTATAACGCATGAAGGAAACAAAATCGCGCACTTTCACGGAGCCCTCTCAAAATTTGGAATACGCACGAGACTTTCAAAGCTTGTTGGAAGAGCGAACTCTCTCCAGACTCTTTCTGTGTCAAAATTAAACCTGTAAAATATACTATATTTAACTTCCTGTAAATATTGTCAAATCATGTGTGTGTATAATTTAAACAGTTTAAATTAGTTGGACTTGGACAAGGGTGCAAAGAAACAATAAAATAATATATTTGTTGCCTCTGAAATTGGGCCTGACTGTGTCTTTTTTCGTTAGAAATAAAACCGACAGAATGCTGAGCTCCGTAATCTGCGTTTACTGTGCACGACCATGTGTTTGTATGGTAAAACTAATGAAAAGGTTTACATTTGCCATGCTTTTAAAATGGCAGCGTGCACGCACTGACTCGTTCGAAGAATCATATTAATCGGGCACTTAACTTCAAAATCAGCATTGTTCGAGTTGCATGTCTATGATTTCGGTGCAGCGTGATTTAAAGGCAGTGGACACTATTGGTAATTACTCAAAATAATTGTTAGCATAAAAACTTACTTGGTAATGAGCAATAGAGAGCTGTTGATAGTATAAAATATTGTGAGAAACGGCTCCCTCTGAAGTAACGTAGTTTTTGAGAAAGAAGTTATTTTCCACGATTTACGCCAAAATGTTGATTTGAATTGAATTGAATTGATGGTTAAAGTTAGAGTTTAACAAAAATGAAATGGGATGGTAACATAGTATATAATTTGCTTTCCACCATCAACACAATGAGTTAGTATAAAAACTATACAAAATAATTTTTTGCAAACATTTTAATTTGTTCGTTTGTTTTGGGTACTCTAATAGCTTTGTTCCAACTCGACCAAATAGATCAAACTGTTCGTTTATATACCGGACCCAAATTATTGAACTCCCTCCTCCATGCTTCCTGTCAGGAAAATATCAAGTTAGTCCGTGAAAGAAAGTTTTAAATAGTCTTGTAGTTACGTATTTAATAGCATTCAAACTTATCGTATGCCTATTGATTTATTAAACTTTTATTTATTTTATTTATTATTACATTGGCGTCAGGGTAAACATCTAATTATGTTCTTTAATCCCGATGTAAAATTCAACATCTATTAAATACACTTCTGTTCTTTCAACCATGATTATACTCTTTTTCTCACCACTATTTCTTTGGTCGTACTCACTTCACCTTATCGCAGTAATGTTATTTACTGTTTATCATTTTTGTTGATTTTTTGTTGCCTTCAATCATTGTTAATTAATGTAGCACTGGTCACTAATTATTGCATTTCCCTTGATTTAGTTCTACGTTTGAAGACTCTCGGTTGAACAACCCCAAGCAAGAAGCATCGTTCTAAGGGGGTTGGCGCTCGACAAGCACTGCTTCTTGCTAACCCCCTCGACATCATTTCCTCCTTGTATTTTTTCCATCGCTATTTTAAGATGTTCGCAATTTTTTTTTCTTACTGTTAACAATCAAATTCATTCATACGAGTAACTATGTTGATAAATGATAGTGTGATTTGATGTGGAAATAAAGTGAATTGAAGTGAACAAGATCAAGGGATGGGCTAACGCAAACGCAAAATTTTCCAGCAGGATTACCACAATTCGGAAACGCATTCCATAACACTTTAATTCATCTGGAATTTTATCAAAAAACGTCTTTCCATAGGCGTTTGATATACAGCCCAAACCCGAAGAAGTTTTCGTGGCCGGGGGGTAATGGCGTTTATCAGACGCCAGGCCGTTTCAGTGCCGTGTTTTTCAATCTCGTTGCGCATGACACCGTCATCATGGTATCCCCGAGTTGTGTTTGGTCACAACAATCACCGCCGTGTCAGTGTTGGTCATTATCCTTCCGCCGTCCACTCTCCAGGAGAACTGCTGCAGCATCTTCGCGGCTTCCTGCACTATTTTCTTTGGCGCATTGATACGGAAGTCCACAACGCGCGTGATGAAGTCCCACAGACAGTCCCCATTGGCTGATGAGTGGTCGTGGTCGTGACGTAGGCACGCGGTGACGTCCAGGATGCCTCTGATGTTGTACCGCTCATAGGTTGGTACCCCTTTGCAAAGTTCCTTTTCTATGTCATGGACGGACATGTAAGGCAACATCCCTGGCTTAAACGGTTGCAGGGCACCACGGATCCTGGCAAGACTACTTTTATCTGCAAAGGAAACGATTTCAAGCAAATGAAAACTGGGTTAGTTTTTACTGGAGTCTTCTTATGGGAAACCAGTCATCTCGCCCCCGGCAAAGTCGCCCCCTACTCAGTCGCCCCCTGCAAAGTCGCCCCCAGCAAGCTCGCCCCCTCCGTGTACAAACTCGCCCCCTCACAAAGTCGGGCAATCTTCTTATGATAGTAGGCCTAATGGCTAGTGGTACTTATCACATAAAAAGGCCTACATACAGTACACGCATAATGCTCATTATTTCTTACGTATTTTAATGACTTGGATGGTCTGACCTTTTGAGAGTTGCAGGTTAGCATAAACTGTAAAATGGTTATTATAAACTCTCATTTTTAAAAAATTCAGAATACGTAGGTGGCAGCCGCAGACTTACCATGAAAAACACTGTTCTCGGATCACAATCATACCTAGAACTACATACGAAACCACGACTTGGGCCTGGATTCTGGCTTGGCTGCGCTAGAATTGTCGTACTTTTCTTTGCAGGGTAGTCTTGGTCATGGGGAAACCAGGCGGATAGAGCCCAAGTCGGAAACCCAAGCCCCAGCCGATGTAACACAAGCCTCATACAATGGGACTTAAAAGTCTGGCGCCCCACCTCCTGGCTTTGCCATTGGCTTTCTCTGATGAAAACAAAAACTAACCAAGCATTGTTTTCGCCCGAATAGCATTTCACTGCAATAAGGTCGGGGATGGAAAGTGTGAAAGAAAAAAATGATATGACAAATGTTTAAAATACATCGAAGCCTAATTTAAATGTTCTATTATCACCTGATTCATACGTGATGAACAAGACTCCCCCAGGATTTAGACTCTGGTAGTATTTCATGAAGGTGTTCTCTAGCTCAACCAGGTTGATGTGATAAAGCACGTGGACCATGTGGATCAGGTCAAAGGTCATATTATGAATACTCTCCGTCTGCCAAACGAAGAAAGAACAAAACATTTAAATTGCGTAAACCATGAGTATTTAACAATCTGCATCACTACACTGATTAATATTGTGAGATGTAAAAAGCATGGTTCATTTAAAATGCAGGACATACGTTTGGTAATTGTCAAAGACAGTTTCCTCCTGGTGTATCCCAATATATGCATAAAATAACAACTCTGTTGAAATTTTGGGCTCAATATTGGTCATCAAAATTGCAAGAAATAATGAGAGAAAAAAACTACCCTTGTTGCACAGAAGTGTGAGCAGATGATTCATGCATAATCATAAAGCCTTTCTCATCATTCCATGTTTGGTGACGTCGTTCTCTAAAACTACATTAGGCCAACTTAAAAAGTTCAAAAGCTCAATTTTTGGACCAATTACCAATAAGGTATACTTTGGCATTATTCATAGTAAAGGACAACATTTCTCCGTGGGTGTGGTGGAGTCGTTTCTGTGAGCATTTAGTATGACAGAGCTGCTTTTGTCCCCTCTGAAAATATTGCCTCTTTCTGCCATCTTGCGAGAAGTTTCAAAGGGGAAGACATGAGACTGGTTTGTCTTACGGCACTCACGATAAACTGAGACGATGTCTTCTGATGGTAGGCGAAATCGACTCCGGAGAGATCGTTTTCCGCCATGAGTTGACGGTACAGTCTCATCTGGGACGGGTCGGGCTCTACCACGGTAGTCAAGACTCGTGGATGCCGAGGAAGTAGCACCCGTAGAATGGCCGCATCGACTTCACCTTCAAATCAAGTCCAAAGAACGTTAACTTGCCAGAAAATTGTGCTGGTGTCAGATAATCAGAACAATCGTTGTACCACATTTACCCATAAAATTATACTTCAAACTTTAAGGGCTTCCAAGACAGACCTTCCTTAAAAATGCCAGTAATGTCTGCCGAACCAGAAATGGTTACAATCAGATTTCATGTAAAACTCCTTTTTGTTTGTAAGTTTGACTCATAAACCCTGTCACCCTAAAGGGCGTGATCAATGACGTACTGTAGTTATTTTTTGTTTTAATACTGTGACAGCTGACATGACCATGATGTATTATTAATAGATGAACATTTTCTATCAGCATAACAAAAAGCACGTTTTAAACTAAAAATATTCTTAAGCTTAGGTTCTTGGCTAGCCTGCTGCCAAGGCGTTGGTTGAGGTGACTCAAAGTGTAAACTGTTTCAAGAGTTTTATGAAAAACAAATCTATCGTCGTGAAACAAGACTAAAGGGCCAAACTTCATAGAGCTGCTTAAGCACAAACGATTGCTAAGCACAATAACATCATGTTGCCTGCGCTTATAAGTTACCAGCCAAACTACGATGTCATGTACAACTTGTGACTGGTATCCTGCTCATTGTTAAGCAATATTTTCTGCTTAAACAGCCCCAGGAAATTGGGCTGAGGTCTTTGCAAATAAAACTGTTTTTAGCGGTTGCTTGGCTAACATGTCTCTTTTTCTCTTTGGTCTGATACTGACTGTATCTCTACAGACAAGAGTTTTATGAACTCACCAGATCCACTGCCTACTCCAAGCATCTTGTATATTTCTGGACGCCAGACCGATGGCTGGTCGCATTCAATGTTCCTTGCCAATAATCCACCACTCTGAAAACCCTTGTTTTGAAGATCGACGAGCTTGGCTAAGTTGTCACCTATCCACCCTTGGACACCATGCCACTCATCAGAGAACCTCTGGAACTCATCGAGGCATTCCATGTACCTCTCGGAGTTGTCGTACAGCCACGGGAAGAACCCGGGCTGGTCTTCGGCAGCCTGTGAGCCCGGGTTACTACAGGACAACGACTCTTGCTGGCAGTGTTCTGTTGTCAGTTCTCTTCCATTGACGGTCTGATCCGGGTTGAGTTGACTTCCATAGTTTTGTTTCTGAGAGCTTGGAGATGGAAGTATGTCGATAGCTTGCTTAGACTGTTTATGTTTTATGTATGGGTCGCTGGACCCAATCGAAAACGAGCGTGGACGAACTTTGGGCCGTGGGGTCAGAAACGTCGGGCGGACCGTATTGCTGACCGAACGAGACTGGACGTCGGGTCCCGGTAAGCATGCAACAAGTGAGGTGCCACTAATTTGAGCAGCCAAATGCTCCTCTGGTTTTGACATCATTGTCTATATGTTAAGGAAATCGGGTTGTTTAGAAGAACTGAACTATCGCCGGAAAATTGTGAACGCCATTGAAGAGGTTTTCATAATTTGGATTGTAGGGCCTATACTTCAGAACATCCTACCCTCAGTGAATTCAGCTCCAGCTCCTTACACAATCGAAACATTCTTGGCCCTATCTCTTTTTACAGCCCATCCCACCCCACTTAATTCATTGTTTATGAACAAACTGAAAGCTTATAACGATTTTGTTGTAACTTAGAAAGTTAGGCTGGTTTAATCTATTGCAACCTTCATTCTTTCTCCGAATCCAGATAAAAGAAAATGACAATGGAACAGATAAGA
>JAUELU010000064.1:5711353-5724519 GCA_032357145.1 Evasterias troschelii | reverse complement strand
CATCTGCTTAGGAACAGCGCTTAAGCCACGCCCTTTATAGAATCTGCTTAGCAACACTGCTCACGTGGATGGGCAGGTGTTATGTCTGCCTCTTGAGCATCGAGCCAGCACAGTCAAATCATGCACTGAAACTATCAATACTGCAGCAGATTGATTACATTGTGTGCTTTGATTTTAACAGAGCCTGTATACATGTATGACCAATGGGCGTTCAGATAAGGTGGTAAATACTAATGGGCAGAGCTTAATGAATCGGTCCATTACATATAATAGACCTTTCTATTGTTGATTACGTGGTTAGCATGGGCGGTGGAGTGTTGGCAAAACATTCAATCGTGTTAACAGATGTTGTGACCAAATTCAACATTTTCTGCAAACTTTCAATTAAATAAAATGCCTCCCATGATTTGTTGCTTTGTTTTCGACAAATTCAGCACTATTTTTACAATATTTGCGTAGCATTGTTACAAACTGTGGCCATCTGTTTTTGTTTTGCATTTATGGCTATCCATGGTTTTCCAATCCAGTTGGCAAAAACTTGGACTGTGATGTTGCAATAGAAAGGTCTATATCAGTAACTGTCGGTCATTTTGCTGAATCAATGCAGGAATGTCCTTAAAAAGGATAGGACCCTGCAGTTTTCACAGCCAGGGAGTTTGTGAGTAATGTTTGAAGCTTTGCATGATGCGGATAATAGGAAGTAACTAATTTACTAATAAACGTGCAGGTACAACTGTGTAAATCTCTTTTGGGAGGAGTTTTGGCTCTGACAAGAGTCAGGGTTGTGATCAAACGCCTCCTCAAATGAAGAACATGGAAAGTGCATTGAGCATTGAACAATATTTCATCAAATTAACAATAACAGTTTTCATGAATTTAACATAAAATTATTCAACTTTGTTTCATCAAATTTAAGTATAACACCTATTGCACAAACTTCAGGTTTGCTTAATTAAGGAAGAAATTTTAAAGCGCATTTATAAAACGAAACAAAAAATACATACAAAACTTTCAGATCATAATTCATACAAATAGCTTGATTAAGTTTTTACTTCAAAAAATCTTACTTATAAAATAAAAAAAAATTAACAAGCAATGTTTAAGATGGCACATGCTTGTTCTTATTAAATAAGGCCATTTTAAAAACTTGGTTTAAAAGTGGTTTACAAAAAAAGAAGTCTCAGAAATTCTTTGCAACTGCTTGAAACTTTTTTCCTTGTATGTCAAGAGATGTTATCCGGATCTAATGCAATGAATATATGTAAGTAAATATTTTTTGCGGAGATTGTTCAGCATTTGTGTTAAAAGAGCACATGAGTTGAATACACATATTTTTGATTCAAACATTCTTGCCCTTTCTTTGACAAACTCAATCTTTTTTTGCAGAAGAAACGATAGCCCTTAAAGTATGTCATATAAGGCTTTTGATTAAAATTGATTATATTGGTTTATTGTTATCAGACTCTACACCAATGTGTATTAGTAACTAACTGGGTTAATGCAAGAATGAAACATTGTGCAGCTGATTATAATCATTATCAAGAACTGTGGATGTGATCTGTTACGTCTGCTGCCATCTTGTGTTCACAATTGTCTCACATTTTCATCAGTGTAGCATACAGACTGGTCCCCCGTCTTTATCTGTAAGGATAATGACAGGCACTGGTCTTACAAACCCAATTGTGTCATTGGATAGACCCAATGGTGTCATTGGATAGACATGTTATACATGCAAATGACGCATATGGAAATGTGATGTTAGATGTACAGGCCAGCGGATCAAACTGATCTAGTTTTCATTCAAAAATTCAAATTCAGAACACTTGGCAGGTATCAGGAGTAGAGTGTGAGTTTCTTCTGACAACAAAAAAGTCATTCAATAACTCACAAACACCCCGGTCTTTACATTAAGTAATCGCAAAATCTGTTCTTATAAAAAAGGTTTTTGTACACAATTTTACAACAATTTTTTCTTTCTTCAATAATGTACAATTTTACAAAAAACAACAATACAGTTTTTATTTATACCCAAATATCTATACTCCTTCATCCGAGTTGAACACAGCTTCATTACAAATACTTGGATCGGCTTAATCAATGCGTCAAGCGAGAAAGACAATCACATGGAATTTAAGATTTAATGGCAAAAAAGTTTTACTTTCAGCTTACTCCGTCAAACTTTCCAATAATTATGTCCTCAGTGCATTCAACAAATTTCAACATTTGCACTTAAACAATTTAGTAACTTTATCCCTTTAAAGACCATTCATATTTGTAATATTAATCAGTATCATACGCCCAGATATGGATTTTTGTTTTTTGTTCACAAAACTTTCGATGAAATGCTTCTTTTTCAAGAGTTTGAAGAAAATAATACTTTAAAAAACAAATTATTAATTTTTTAAAAATGAAGATGTATGTTTACATTGGAAAATGACAATTGGAAACGTTACTTTTTGTAAAAACTGTTTTGGGTGGAGTTGAATGGGAGTACATGTAGGTCAAATCTTGCAGTCATTTAGATACAAGCCTGTTTGCAGCCACTATGGGCTTTTGATGCAACCCGTTTGCAGCCGCTATGACAAATTTTAATGCATGCAATTTAAGGCCACTATGGGCACCTGATACAAGCAGTTTGAAACCACTATAATTGCCGTTTGCAATCGCCGTTTTTGCGGCAGCTATGGGGATTTTGATGCAAGCTGCTTGTGGCCCCTATGGTCTCTAAAGGGATAAAGAACTTTCATCAATTTTCTGAACAAAACATTAGCAAAATATTCATATACTGAATGATAGATTTACATACGCAAAACACAGATTGGAAGACGGCAACAAGAAAATAAAAATACATATTCTATACGGAAAATTGAACAAATTTGGTTACACAGAAAGAACATGAAAGAAGACTCTGAGTTGCTTGGTAGGGCTAATACTACTTCAATAAAATAAATACTTTATAGTTATTTGAAATAAAATTACAAGATTGGCACCGAAATGAGAACATAAGGAACATCTACCAAATAAAATATCAATTATATTAGTCACTCATCTTTAAAATAAAATTTGAAACTATGTAAGGTACTAAACAATTAATTTGATACAAATAAATCAATCTGAAATAATCATACATTGGCTAAGTTCTAAATGACACAAGAGGGAGCTCTTGAGGGAGCCAATAATAACTAGAACATTTGTCCGTACTAAAGCGTATTTGTGACCTCTAACTGCTATTTCAGTTTAATTTACTGTCATCCCTTTTTTAATGCCACAACTACATCTGAACAATTTATTTGGTTTAGCCTTTCACAAATGCAATCATTCACTTTGATAAACTGCAACTCTTCCAATTAAAAAACAATACAAAAATCTTGATTTGTTCCCGTCAAAACTCAGTAACTCTCCCCCCCCCCCAAAGATGAACGCCTCCAATGCAGAGGAAAGCGTTCACATGAAAATACCAATGTCAATAACAATAACAATGAAAATTACAATAACAATAACGATAAAAATAACTTCAACGATAACAATAACAATAACAATATTTATTTGTTATGAGCAGTCAAGTAGGCCTTCAAGGCTCCTTACAATATTACCACCCCTGTTCAATGGGCTCAAAGCATTCTTGAAACCATCTCAGCTCCTTAGGATTATGCAGCACCAGAAGCCAAATGGACGCACACAGGCTGCTCATTATTCCTTTGAACTGTAAGGGCACCCTTATTTACTCCCAGTAAATGCCAAGCAATTATAATAACAATTTGGGAGGCTAATCATCCTTCCTCGCAGATAAGTAGCTGCAACGTGTTTGAGCCACAGGCATGTAAGGGTGCCTTTGGCAGCCAGCCACATCAACCCATGACCACAAAGCACAGCCAAAGACGGAAAGTGTTTGATTTTTCCGTAGGGCCTGCAAACCAACGCATAACTTCACTCACATATGGCCTTTACTGGGATTCAAACCAGTGCCACAATGATGAGAGGCGAGCGCCTTACGCACTGGCCACCCATGCCACCCCAAAGTAAAGCGCTTTGCTTGAAGGTTAGAGCTTTATGAATTATTTACAAATTTTCAGCCATTTATTTCCTCAAAAAGGGTTTATACCAAACTTAACAATGTACACGTTTTCAAATACTGGTTCAATAATTTTGAATCGCTGTCCTTAATACAATAATGTACCAATCTTTGAGCCAACAGTAAAAAACAAGAAGCAACAAATGTAGCTTCCCAAAACAATCGGATTTTTCATAATTTGAAGAAGAAAAAAAAATTCTGAACCTTTGTGTTTTACTTTATTGCTTGTAACTTCCTATCTTTCTTCTCCAACCAGTCTAAAACCAACAAGTTCATGAAAATCTGAGATCAATTTTACTATTCCCACCCCTCCCCCCACCCCCACCTTTCAGCTTATGTACATTTAATTCCATTCCAGGCATCCCAACAACCAGCAGTCTGGTAAAAACAGTTCTTTACAAAGTGGGAAAAATATTATATGTTCACCAATTGTGAAAAAATCCAGTTTCCAATACATTTTGTGTCTTTAATATATAAAAATATCTCTTAGAAAATTCAGTTTCATATCCTTCAGCTAGATCTAAGATTTTTGTTTTTAAAATATACACTCAAGCCCTTGCAACTGAACAGTTATCTGAGCCACATTTCACAGAGCTACTTACAGCAAAACTGAGCAGGATACCAGTCAAAGATGATAATGTGACATGGTTTGTTGGCTGGTAAGCATAGCATTGTAAGCAAAAGAAAAAGTGCTACTTTTTGAGCATTAGTGGCACTGAAAATAGGCCCAGTGTGCTAATCATATTTGTTGAAAACTGAAAAGATGGTTACACAAACGATTTGACCTGTTTAATACAATGATATTCCCTGGATCTTAGGATAAAATGGAGAACAAAACCCCTCCTGTAGACGAGTTGTACTTTTACTGAAATGGGGGAAGAAATTCTCGGCCTTGCTGCCGAATTAGTTACTTATATTTTGAAGACATTTGGCCCAGGGTGTTTATCATATTTGTCTTGTTCCCAAACTGAGGTCAGACTACTTAGCCTGAGGTCGTGTCTGATTTATTTATTGGCTTTGCTGGTAGCTACACAAGGAACGCCAATGTTGTCGCAGCAGCCAAAGACCATGGCTTGTGCTTAATTTAGCGACTTGATGAAATTGGATCATGTAAACTTCAGGAGAAAGTGAACTCTTAGTTCATACAAGTTTTAAGACCACTTCCCAAAACCACAACAACTTGAATAGTGCCTCAATTGATCAGGGTTTTTCTGTCAAGTTTCAAATTCTTGTTTCATATCAACTAACCTCCAATCCACTGAAAAATTTTACCAATAACTTGGTAACATTTTCCCAGTGAGTTGGCAAACCATTTGAAATCCTTCAACTGCTTTGCACATGTATGCACTCAGTTCATTTTATCCCCTCGCATGCTGGCATGGGTTATCTAGTCATTCAAAACCACAGTGGGCAATATTAAATGGTCACACAGTAGGAGGGTAGACTGTGTACTGATGCATTCACCACATAATGTTCGAGCTAATATTGTGCATCTAGCATTCAGTAGATGTAATTATTCAAAAGGTCAGACAGTAAGAGGGTTAACTATTATTGTAATGAACTCACCAAATACCGGAGTGCAAATCCACAATAGGGAGTTTTTGTTGAGTATTTAGGGTTATTCTTAACTCAGTATATATGTGTAACTCACAAAAGTATGTACAGGCATTTCAAACTGTTTATTTACATGCAGTGTGCACTTTGGTTAAATGTGAGTGATTGCTTCCACACTAAGAACAGAGAAGTATGAAATCATTCAGACAACTTTGGCTTTAAAAGAGCGTATTCAGAGAATTTCCGATCAGGAATGAGTTGTATTGTAAGCAATTTGGGTTGGGATGTCGTATACATGTTGCTGCCATGCAGTTATGATATGACTACAGATTGTCAAAATGATTAGGTACAAGTATTTCTTGACAAATTAGATTTTTTTATTTTTTATATTTGAATAGAGGGGTGGGTTTATAGTTTTTTGGCATTCATTTTGCAACTTTGCTATGATATGGCCGGCAGTGTTGTGGCCTACCGCAGTGCGTGTTTATCTAACCACTGCCTAATATCTAGGTCTGAGTAAAAGTTGCAGACAAATGTCGTTGGTTAAAACCTTGGAATTCCAAGTGAAAAAGCTTCTTAAAACACTCAAGGTGTGTCGTACTATAGGCAAGCAAATCTAGGCCTTGCTGACTATGCGTATTTGAAAAATTGAATTATAGCGTATGACCAAATTTCTGGTCATGAAATATAACTATTTGCCCTGGATTCAAAGACTTAGAAGGAGCAATAGATTCTTCCTGTAGACGAGCCGAACATATATAAATGACATGGTGAAGAAATCTTCAACTTTCTAGCCGAAGCACTTTCTTTTTCTCAAAGGACTTGACTGAAAACTGTAAAGATGGTTACACAAACAATCTGACCTGGTGCGATGATATTCTCTGGATCTCAAGAGAAAATGGAAAACAAAACTCCTCGAGTTGTACTTTTATTGAAATGAGGAAGATTTTCTCGGCCTCACTGCTGAAGTAGTTCCTGTATATTTTGAAGAAACTTAAGAAGACAGTAATCAAAGAAGATCTAATCAGTGTTTGAGATGATATTCTCTCGGGACTCATAGCTGGAAGTGGGCGGAAATCTGTATAATATAAAACAGCTGCGGCATGTCCGTTTTTGCTTAGTGACGACACTAACAAGCTTTCAGTCACTTGCAGGTAGATTATCTGCTGGGGTTGCTGTCGTCGGTGTCGTTGTTGGAGGAGGGATGGATATTGTCTTAAGAGTTCCGTTTTTGATGCCGTTAGTTTCTACCTTCAGGGATAGAGATTTCAGCCAGGCTTGTAGGTCGTTAAAGTCCGGCCTAGAACATCAGATTAAAAAAAATATGAGAAAAGGACATCAATAACAATTCCAAAGCACTTCAGTTTTAGACACAGGGTACAAAGTTTAAAAGCCCAAGTGTACTTTATCAGTGCATTTTTTGCATAAATTTCTGATGTACATTAGGAAACCATATTTAATAGCAGTAAACTTAAAATGATTTTTAATGACATCAGATACTTATTCAAAGCCCCCAAACACCAGACATTGATTGGCAAATAGGCGAGCACAATTCTACTATTAAAAGCAAAAATCTTAGAATTGTGAACTAGATGTCAAATGAAAATTATGTTTATTTTTACAAGAAGTAAAAATGAGGTATAATTAAAATAATCTCATTAAATTGTCTTTATCAAATTTAAAACTACAAGGTAAACTGACTGGGTACAATTTGTGTACAAAGAAAAATTTACCAGAGCGGGATTTGAACCTATGACCTATGGTTAAACGTCCAGCCCCATGATGGCATTCTCCTTATTTTGTCAATATCTGTGTTTGTATGTGTCAGTCAGAAGCCATACAACTGTTAGGAATCACACACCCAAGTATATGATACAACATGGGAAGCAACAGCCAGAGAATCACTTTAAGATGATGTGACCTTTTTGATTTTGAATTGTCCCTATTTCACATTTTGTGTTTTTCTTTTTACAAGTTTCATCTTGAGACTACATAGCTAATTCACCCACCATGGATTTGTAAAAAATTGTTTTAGTAAACATTCTCAACTATTAATTATAACCAACCTTTTTTCAGGCTCTATTTCACAACACTTGGCAGCAATGTCCAGAAGACGGACTGGGCAGCCGTCACAAAACTGTTCCTTGAAGAGGGGAACGTTGAGTCCGAACTGCATCGTCCTCGGGAGGTGGTCGGGATTAGCGCTGACTCGGCCAATCAGCTCACACATGATGATACCGAAGGAGAAGACGTCTACTCGCTCATCGTAGGCTTTGCCTGTGATTGGTTGGTGAGGAGATGGAGGTGAGACATCAGCCAATGGAGAGGGGTGTTTCATAGGATTGTTGGTTTGTGATTGGTTAGTGAGACAAAGATGAGAAATCAGCCAATAAAGAGTGTTTCCTAGGATTGTTGGTTTGTGATTGGTTAAATATAAATAAAAAACAGTAATGACCAATGACAAATGATATCCTTAAAACCTAAAGGCCAAAAATAAGAACACTATGAGCATGTTCTTGATTTCACAGGAAAGTGTTTTTAACGTATTTCATGAACTGACAAGTTCCTCAAGCTGTAACATCACTGTTTCTATATTTTCTTGGAAGCTAATTAATAAATCAATTTATTTAATTGGCCAAAAGCACACCCCCTTGTGCCCCCCTGAGTGAATAATTCATGGATATTAAAGAATGCTTACTTTTCAACCATTAACAAGTTTGAAAAAACACAAAAAAAAACAAAAAAACAAAACAACACCACAAATCTTTTATTTTTCAAAAAAAATATTCATAACTTGTTTAGTTTCACAAATCCAAAGTAAAGCCATGACCTAACCTACCTTTTAGCATCTCTGGAGCCATCCAAAACGGGTTACCAACGACCGTGTAGCGCTTCTTACGACCAGACCGTCTCGTGCCGGAGCTCCGGTCAAATGACGGGACGCGCGGATCCGTCTTGTCCTGTACCATGATGCGTGCTAATCCAAAATCAGCTACGACTACCAGTCCGTTCTGCTCAAAGGAGAAAATGTGATGAAACTTGTGACGAGATTAGAGTCTCAAATAATCCGTAACAAACATTCATGAATATAGCATGCTTTTTCACCAGTAAAGCAAAATCTATTTTTATATTTTTATATATATATATATATATATTTTTTTTGGGGGGGGGTGTCTTTTAATCTCACCGATTTGAAATGAGCAATGAATAACCTATAAGCCTTTTCGCAATCTCAGTGTGCATGCGCGGGACTTGCCTGGGTCATAGGTCATTGGAGATAAACAAACAGCCTTGCCCCTAGCTACTCGTACTAGCGTGCACATCATGAATAGCCAAATCGCGTAATTTTGACCTGATAGTATCGCTGAAAATGAAGTTTTTTTCGCCGTTTTTTCACTGAATGATGGATGGAAATGCATCTGAACTTTGATTGCCCAAAGCGATGGCATTGGGCAAGCAAGCTTATTCTAAACATATTAAAAACGAGTGTGCTAATAGATGTGCATGGTAGTACGAGTAGCTAGGGGCAACGCTGTTTGTTTATCTCCAATGACCTATGACCCAGGCAAGTCCCGCGTATGCGCACTGAGATTGCGAATAGGCTTATATGCACTACACCATCTTGAAAATATACTGCAATGCATCTTGGAAAACCGAGTACAGTTAATAAATAATTCAAGATGCCAATATGGATGCCATGCTGTAGTGTTACATGTAACATATGTCAGGTTTTATGGTTGTGTACCGCATTACTTCAAAATCAGCAAGCCGTGATGGTTGCCGATGTTTTTTGGACACAGATTTTACTCAGAATCCTTTGCGCGCTGATTTGGGCATGCACATGGGCTATGCACATGGGCTACCATGTGCTAGTGTTTTGTCAAACTTATTCGCACCCATACAACTGCAAAGATGTGGAAAGTAGGTAAGAAAAAAAAACATCCAAAAACCAGGAAGAAAACCTTCACTTTCTCATCAGTTCTTAAATTGTCTACCAGTGGTTCATACTAACAAATTGTAGGCATATTACCTTTCTGACGAGGCAGTTCTGTGAGTTGAGATCTCTATGTATGATGCCCATTGAGTGCAGATAAGTCTAGAGATTAAAAAAAACAAAAATAAAAATGTCAAATGATTCCTGATCAGACCTTTTTTATAATGCTACTACCTTTTGTTAGTCAGAATAATGACTACAGGACAAAGGTTCCATTAATTTACCCTTCCTACCTTGGTTCGGTTCAGATGATTTAAATGTGAGCTAAAAAATTATAAACAAAGATATTGAGAAAATAGGGAGACCGCCAAAGCTAGGGCTAGATAGCTCAGCTGGTAGAGCACTGGCGTGTTAATCCGGAGGTGGCAGGTTCAAATCCTGCTCTAGTCAATTGTTCTTTGTTCAACCCAAAAAACAAAAACAAGATGGTAAGGTTATGAGAAAGGGTCTGTATACGTTTGGTAATAACTTTGAAAATTCATGGCAATAAACACTTTTTGATAGTATAAAGCCTTTTTGGAAAAAGATATCAGGTTTTAAATTATGCACAAAAATTTGAATCTGAGAAACGTGTCTGTCAGATAAACGATTCTCAGATTGTGTATTCCTATAGGAATATTCTTCCTGTGTGGACATATTTGCTCCGGTTTTTCTGCGATATCTCGAAAACGTGACCACCCTTTTAAGTGAAATTTTCACAGGTTAGTTTTATTGTGTATGTCTACATTTATAAAGGATTAAAAAGTACAAACGGTTCCAAAAACCAAAGGTATACTTTGCCCTTTAAGTGGTAAACCACAAGGGAAACTGACTGGGTAAATTTGATGAACATATTCTGATAGTTCCCAACCCAAATCGGTCAGAACCTGTATTAAAGTACAGGATTTTGGGGGTGATTAGAGCCCAAGGAAAACCCAAAAGAATACAGACAACAAATTGGACAAAATTGTCCAGTTGACTTACCATTCCTAATGATATATCCCTTGTTATGTTAATTCTATGGAGCCATGGATAGTCACAATCCTGAAAAATAGAAGATAGAAAAAATTTAAATAATAAAAACGCAAACAAAAAGGAGATATTTAAATAAAACTCTTATTTCACAGAACACATGAAAAAAACCATACAAATTATGTACTAAGAATTACCTAACAATTCGGATAAATGCAATAATTTCTTTTTGAGACATGTTGGATGCAATAGTCTGACAGAATTAGGTTTGGGTAAATTTGTCTTTTTACACCCAAATCAATCAGAGCTCTCCTATAGTGTCCACCATACCTCAAAGAGGTTAATGGATGCAAAATAACCCAACTGAAGAATTTTGTTGTACAATTTACTTTCTAATTTATTAGAACACAATTGCTTTTAAATAAAACTAATGTTTCCAAGCCATAATAAAAAACAAAAACACAAAAAGAAAAGGAAATATTTAGTAAACTTACCATATTTACAATGACATCACGTAACGTTCCCCCATCTATATACTCTGTTGATAAAAGAGAAGTGGTCATTAACATATTTCTTACGATTACAAGAAAAACAATCTGAAAAGATCTTTTGCTGAATTTCACAAGCTGTAAAGCACACAATAGTACTCAGCGTTTTATCTGAAAAGTAATATAGTAAATGGGGTTTAATTGCAACAGTTATACAAATAGAGACTGATTGACCGGCAGCCAGGCATGTGGTTGCAGGTATACATACTAGACTGCCAAACAAGTAGCTAAGCATAAATAGAATTATGCTTACCGGAATATAATTACCAGCAGAAATACCCTGTTACATATTATTATTATTGTTTCTGGAAATGAAACCAAGGATGCTTCATAAGTGAACTTAATTACTGTGACTTGCAAGCCTGAGGAAACCTGTAAACAAGGGTGCTTGCTATGTGAACTAGAAACACTGGGTTAACCCCTACTCTTCTAAGACAAGTGTCCAGAGTTCTTTTACGTGCACTGCCAATACACAGAACCTTCGAAGGACAAAGCAATGATGGTAAAGCATCTTGCTTAAGGAAACAAATGTCACAACCGGGATTTGAACCCACACTCTGCTGATCAGAAACACCAGAGCTTGAGTCCAGTGCTCTTGCCACCCAACTGTTTATTTGTGCTAAGCAGAATATTTTCTGCTCATAGCAGGGCCCAAATTCATGGCTCTACTTACAGTGAGCAAAAAATCGGCGCTTAAGGAAAAAGGGAATTCCGCCCTTACGTCAAGCATATTTCACAAGTAAGCAGAGAATTTTTGCTTGTGCGCTTGCGTATTCCATGTTACTAGGCATTCTTTGCTTACAAAGCTAGTGCGGAAATTCAGCGCTTGCTCGGTAAGCTCAGAATGGTGATTGCAAGTGCAGAATTGGGCGGTAAGCAGAGCCATGAAATTGGGCCCAGCTCTTCCTCTATATACACCATATAAATAAAAATGTGTGGATTAGGATACTAACCTGTAACTAGACTTAATTTCTTGTCCTTGTAGAGAACACCTATGAATTTCAACACATGGACATGGTCCAGGCTACGAAGTACTTTAACCTACAAAGAATAAATCAACATCAAATACCATCAATTTGGGCTTTTTAAGGTTTTTCATTTTCAGATAACAGACTAGGGCTAGGTAGCGCAACATTGAAGTTAAGAGAGAAAGGGTATGAGAGCCAGAATGTATGGGAGTATGGAGTAAATTTAGTCATCAGTGGGCACTATTACATGATTCATCAGTGGGCACTATTACATGATTGCATTGAGTGTGCAAAATTCACTGCCCAGATTTGGTAGGTTGCATATTTGGGTTGCGCCAGTTTCAACCTTGCGTGCGATAGTTTGAAACTTGAGCGCGCAAGTTCTAAACTTGCATGAGGAGCTGCTTTGCTCTCAACATAGATAGAAATTTGGCACAGAGTCAAGGAAAGCTGAGGCTAAACTGTGAGATTTGTTTTCAACTTTGAATGCTTTTAACGGAAAGGTATTTATGAATGGGAATAGAAGAGAGGTGACTCAGTGTTAAACAGTTTGAAACGTTACAGGGTTGTGGTCAAGCGATAAAGGGTTGTAGCTGTGGCAGGGCCGTGACTCTGCCAGTTTAAATGACTGTTTAAGACCATGCAGGGTCGTGGCCGTGTGATAAAGGGCCAAGCCGACACTCTGCCAGTTTTAAAAGGATGTTTAAGACCTCGTCACATACTCTTTTATTCCCTCTTTCAAAACCACAGTGGATGACATTAATTGGTCAGACAGTAGGAAGGTTGACTGTGAGCTATGCATTCACCACATGATATCACCTTGAAGGCTGGCATAGTTCAGAACCACAGTGGATGATATTGAATGGTCGGAGAGAAAGAATTTCTTTTTAAAGGAAGTACTGATACAAAACAGATACTTCAAACTACCGTAGATTATTCTCCATCTTTAAACCTAAGCCTACCTCTTTGAGGAAATTTCTTTGTGCGTCATCTTCGAATCTGATCAATTCCTTGACAACCATAACTTCACCAGTTCCTCGATGCGTAACCTAGGAAACGGATAACAATGTAAACAGCAT
>JAUELU010000064.1:5514477-5529454 GCA_032357145.1 Evasterias troschelii | reverse complement strand
CAAAACAGGTACATTTACCACATGACTAGACTTTCAAATCACGGAATATGGAATTTCCCGTAATGGGAAGTTTGATGGTGTCTTTGTGTGCAGACGTGATAGACCAACTCAAAAGCAAACAAACAAACACCCACAACAAACGAACAATATGAAATTGAAAAAAGATAAATCAGTTCAATTGTTTCAAACCCAACTTGCCATTCGTTTGACAATGTATTTATTACAGCAGAAAAAACAATGCAACAAAAAACAGATTAAATTCAAGATTAGATTGATCTCACCAGAATGGTGTCAACACTCACCACTAATTGGTTCTTGATTAAAACAAAACAATAAACAAAAACAAACAGCGGTCCATTTTATAGCAAGTAATTTTTTCTCTGGAATACACGTGCAGAAAATTGTTATACGATCGTAAAGTTGTCAAATTAGTGGCATTTTACCTTTAAGAAAAGGGTAGGTTAACGGTTGTTTGCTGTAAAGTCAAACCGTCTCCAGTTCGCTGAACCCTTCGAACCCCAAAATCCACTTGCGGAATCAACTTGCTAATCCGGAAATAATGGTTTGTCGGAAAGAGCTTCAATAATAAATCGGTATCTATAATATAATTACTATCAAATACATTTTTTATTTTGAAAATGCATGACGACGGCGATGCTGTATTAAAAATGTGCATCTGGCTCATTTCGAAAAGGATTTATATACGCTATTTGTCTTTCTCAATTTGTAAATGTATTAGTCTAATATTTTTGTTCTGTACGATAGTTTGACAACCGCAGGTGACAATCATGGTCATATTCATTCAAGTGTACAATTTTGAAGGCACATTGCCCATATGAAACATGCCTAAAACTATGGCCTCATCCACACGATGTGTTGTTTAAATGAATGCATGCAATATGTACAGTGGATGGGTCGAAATTTTGTTGATTATGTTAATAGTTGTAAAAAATGTACACCTTCAAATTGCCTTTAGTTTTAACCTTGGCAATCCAATCATTATTTGAGAAGAAATTTTACATTATAAATTATTGGGATATCATCCAATTTTTCGCCATAATGTTCTTTCGGTTTTAACCTTGATAATCCAATCATTATTTGGGAAGATATTGTACCAAAATATAAAATATTGGTGTATGATCAAATTGTTTCTGTAATTTACGAGCCAGTACACACAACACACTATACTAAACCATGGTAGTTAAACACTGTTTTTCATGTAGTCTACAAATGTGTAAGCCATTCATTTAATAGTCATGAAATAATTATTGTAAACTTGATACTTCCAGTTTGAATGTTACATTTTATTTTTATTTTTTTTAATAACCCGTCAATGCGCCTACATTCTTGTGAAGAAACCCGATTGAAATAGAGTCCTTCTTTTTGCCAAACTGCCACGCAGCGTTTCTTTAGTCAAAACAGCAAGCATCCGTCGGTAAGTGTTGTTGAAAAAACCCCAAAGTATACGATTTTAATACAACATTCACCACGGTACGTTTGGCTTGAGTTCAGTCAGCCGTGCGTGGACAGCCGAACATTAATTTGGTTATAAACCTATACCTACCACCACACTACACTGTCGGCCGTGCCGTGCCGTGCCGGGGCAACAGCTCCCCAGGATTTCATCAAAACCGGCCACCAAACGCACTTCTGTCCCCGCTGGTGTAATAATTAACACCTTAAGAGCGAGCCAATGTGGCTTAATTTAGAAAATATAATATGAATTTGAGTCGATGTAACCCGTGGGTTTAATAAAGACCGCGGTGCTGAGGCGTCTGCGAGCCAGCGAAAGCCATGGGGGCTGGAGGACGGGGGACCAGGGGTGTGTGGCGTGATTGTGTTACACACAGGGACCTCCCAGACATGCGTGACGTCATGCCTCAACTCCAGTTGTGGTTTTCCTTTCGATGTGAATAATATTAGAGAATGTTACTGAGGGTATTGGCTATTGGCGTGCAATTTTCTTGAACTGTGGTACACCTCAAATTCGGTTGAGTCTTAACTATTCTATCTATCAGACCGAATAGATATAGGTTTAGAACACTAATATGAAATATTGTTTATAATATGTAAGCTGTGATTTTTACACTGAGTTGCAATATAAATCACGAATGGTGCGGTAAACACGTCGGGAAACTAGACTCACATCTATATGTTGACTGACCCTTTCATGTGTTTTAAAGCACGATTCTCATATATTTATAGACTGTATAGCCTACCCATATCAATAGTCCTCATATATGAAGAGTTAGTTTATTTATTCAATTATTTATTTTTGCTGAAGGCTTCGTGCACGATGCGATCTGTGCACTGATGACGTGCCGGAACATGCAATCCTATTACTCGTCTATGTAGTAGCAGTAGCGGAACACATAGATACATCACACACACAGCGCGACAAAAAAATACACCAAACCAACAGCCTGTACGATTTACTCTTAATTAATCACAGCCGAATACACCCCCCTCTTTCTCCTCCCTCTCCCCCTTCAAGACAACCCACAAGGCCCATCGGTTAACCTGTTTGTCTTTAAGATTGAATCTTAACACGCCAGACAAGTGGTCCTCCATGGAGCCGCTTTTTGTGGGAGACTCACACGATGCTTTCTCTTCAGTGAATCAGTCTGTGAAGGAATAATGCAGACATCACTCAAACCTCACTCTCGGTAGTGTCCGGGCTAATGAGGTGTTATTGCCAATGTTTGCGTCTTGAGAGATGAAATTCACAAGTGAGAATGTTTCGAGCGTGTCACCTCCCTCCTCTTCCTCCCCCTCCTCCCCCGACTGGAGGTTGTTCATCTAACATCTTAGAAAATCTGATGATGTTTTCATCCTTCAATCATGAGTGCGTGGATATACTTAATTCTCAGTTGATAATCAATATTGTTATTGCGCGTGATGAGAAAGCCATTCTTTGGTCCGTGATGGCCAGTCTGCCACCCGTGGAGTGATGTGTCTCGTTTTACGTGGTGTACAATCTTGAACTCTGACAATAAGTCTATCGGTGATCTTTTGTGTTTTTCATGTTACAATATTTTATTTTAAATGAAATGTCAACGATAACCTTTGTAGTGTTGTGAGCTGAATACTTTGACTGAAACATGTTATTTGTGATTGCATGATTTTTGCGTGTTTAGCGCACGCGCACAGTCGTTGCATTTATCAGAGTAGTGTCCTAACAATCGTCCATCAACTGGATTATAAATAGTGTATCATTTTTGTTTAATGATCCGCCCTCAACGTCGACTAAGATAGCGGCAATCGCCATCAGAGACGTTGGGTGATAAAATGACAGACAGCCAGACATGTCGATTGGAGGTGGGGATGGGTAGGGGAGGGGGTAGAGATACCACGGGCCAGATGAAACATGATGGAGACAGGGCGGGGCGTATCTGGGATTAGTTTTGGCTTAAATAGATAAGGAGAAGCTGGCCCAACAATCGCTGTGTAAACATTGGAATCGCCACTGCAGTTTGCCCAAAGACGCAGGAAAGGCCCAGGGTTTTTTTTATTAGGGGGGGGGGGGGGAATAAAAGAAGAATTCTTGTTCATTAGTGGAGAATGAAATTAAACCTAAAGCCGCAAGACTAAACAATACTAGGTGATAACAGCAGTTCCCGCTTGATTAAAATGACGTAATGGTCGCGTGACGTCAGTTTTGGCGCCAGTTTGACTGATCGAACTGTGCCGTTGGCTCTTGTATCAACCCAATGGCTTGGACCGCGTTCCGGAGGCGTCGTTTTCTTTGTTTATATTTGGATGTTAGGCATTAGTCAAAAGTCGTTGTACATGTATACAGGATTGGGACAGGGCGGTACTCGCTTCTCTCGAACAATTTCGGTTAATTTAAACTGCTTCAGATAAAGATGAAACGAGAAACCAAAGGAGCAAAGTATACTGTTTGCCAAGACGTAGCTTTGCAGTTCCCTAGGCCGGCAAAGTTTAAAGGGAGTCAGCTAAACACCTCGGTCCAACCGTCTTGTCTCGGCCAGTTGAGGTGTTCAGAAGATGGCGAAGATTAGAGATAGCGCGGAAAATATAATAAAATTGGGTCGCACCATCAGTTGGCCTCTTTTGACAACTTGAAAACTAAGCTGCTCTCTTTTTTCTATTTGTTTTCTTTTTTTAATTCGAAGAGTCCATGGTGAGTAATTTATCATGTGTCTCCCCTCGCGCCCTAGTTGGGGAAATACAAATATAAAGTACAGTGTTTTTTATTTTTATGTAGGCATAGGCCTTGAGACTTCGGTTAGTAGTGAAGTAGTGTCATATCATTTTGCTGTTTCTTTTGATAATGTCTGCACTTCCGATCAGCGTGCGTGAAGGCAGACATCACTGTCGTCTGCTAAAACAATAAATAAACCATCCGCAGTAAACAGTTCACCATCGGAGAGAAACATTGCCAGTGTTGTGATGTGTGTACGGCAGTCAGGGTGCCAAACCCAATTCTTTTCCCAGACAGCTATTAGTACATAATCGGCGAGAACTATGCGATTTTTTATTAGCCGTAAGTACATCGCCTTGTCGGTCTGACGCCAAACATCACTGGTGTCCCGCGCTTTTTCTCCCAGCAAAAAACACCACATGCCAGATAAGTCTGGTAGTACAGCATGGAAACACCTCATGTAGTACCCGTCTGCATCTGTCACTGCTGGGAGATACTTTCGAGTTTGAGATGGGCCCACAGCCCTTCTCGCTCTTTCTCTTCTCTCTTTGGCTTTTGGTGTTTGAGGGTCCTTGACAGGCTTGATCTTCATAATCCGGGATTTCAACGCCCTCTTGAAGAAAGTTAACTTTAACGGCGACCACGCGAAGCTTCTAACGGTTCCAGTTTATCCTTTATCTGTGTTTGGGCGACTATAAAACCCATGGTGTTATTTGGTGTGAATTACCATGTTATCTCGTCGCGGTCTGTGGTATCATGGCGTTGGCAGCTCCCTGACTACTTGTGCACACAATCGAAGAAGCGGTGTTTTGGAGACAGCCAGATCAGTCTTGGTTAATGATTTAATTACTTGCTTTTGTTTCAGAAGTTTGTCGTGTAAACACAGTCACTAGCGCCACAACTGCTAAGTGGCGGTGTGGTTCAAAAGAAAGGGAAATATGGGGTTGGACGTGGTATTATAAAAATATAAAAATAAAAAACGGAGGCCGTGGTCTACGTTATCAGTCGTATCTTGGGATAGATCTGCCAGCGCCACCGTTTGCCTTTTGATCAAGAGCGTTCAGACATCAATTACGGCTGCCGCAGAGGCGACACCAAGGCGTGAATCAGCACACTCTGAAAAAAACCCGGTGCCTTTACACTTTGCCGATTTTTAGGGGTTTGTACATTGATACACAGGTATACAAACCTGGACCACACTGATTGCCCCCCCCCCGATCCCGTCCCCCCAAATGTGATGTTGAAATAAATGAGAATCTTAATCGATACCCAGTCGGTTATTTATCAGTCGCTTGTACAGCGGGCACACACTCCGCCCTTGGACTCGAGTGACTTGTGTACAGTGTTACAAGCCCGCTGACAATCGCTCTGGAGTACCCCACTGTCGTCGGCTTGATCGGGGCTGAGTGGCCCAGCCACTTGGCCCAGATAAAACACTATACTATCTCTGGTAGCCGTGTTGACCCATGACCCTTATTCGTCACCAAATAATGGAGTTTGATACTTGCTTTAAAAGAACAATCCCAGCGATATGGGCTCCGTTCGTTTCACCTGCCCTGAACAGTGTGTAGTTAGATGTGTTTGGAAACCATCATAGGAGTATTCCCGAAAAATAACTTATCCTGACTGAAATTTTGTTCTACTTATCCCAAAATAAACCAAGTAAAAAACACAGACCACACCCGGCCAATACTGGCTTAACATTAACAAGTTAATTCCCAAATTCTTGTCCCTCTACCATCTTTGTAGTTGCCGTCATTTAACTGTCAAATATTGCATACAACCCCCCGTGGTGCAGTTGTTCGCCTCTGTCATTGTGTAGATGTCAGTATAGTTACTAAGTACGTTAAACCAAACTTAAACCCAAAATGTTATTTTTTTATTTTCATAATTTCAATCCTGTCAATCATTTTATATCACAAAATGAAGACTATTATTAAAAATGAACTTTAAAAGAAAATAGCGCTTCCTTAGTGTTATTTCATCAGATAGGAATCGGAGTGTGGCACTCGGGGTCGTTGTTAGTGTTTTCGCCACGTGTTGTGTTGATAATTACCTCGAACAATTGGCGCCAAAAACTCAATATTTTAGCACTGCTGGCGATATCAGCACTTAATAGTTTCCATATTGTTCCCAGTGGTCTCCCCCTTATAGAGCCCATACAGTGCGTGTAGCCAATCACCCCATGATTTTTTTTTGTCGTTTTAGCGGGTCCTGTGTCGAGTTAATTTTGTCAGAATCCATTTCAGAAAAATTATTTTTGTTTTTCCTCCTTTGGTGTAGTTTTTTTTCCCTTTCTTCGTAATCAACGTCATCATTATCAACATCAAGCCTTGAAAGGTATTGTCCACTGAGTTACACTCTCTCATGCGTGATGAATCCCCATAATATAGTAGTGTGATACCATCGAACGGAAGCTGAATTCGTGGCGTAATGCACTAGATGACGGAAGAAATAATATTATACTTTCATTAAACGAAGGTTGGATTTATTTTATGTACACACTGTCATCCTTGCCGCCCACCGAGGGTCGTGACAGACAGTGCGGTGTTCTTCCCTGGTTAAAATGAGATTCTTAGTCAATTAATGAATGGATCCAGTTGAAAATATCCACGTTAATGTAAACCTCAAAGTAGAAATGTTTGCATTAACATTCTGTTTTGTAAGCCCATGGGATGATCACCCTTTGCTCTGAAGTGAAACAATGCTTTACGAATTCTGAGAAGGGATTGAGTTCTAGTTTTAGAGAGGGGGTGCAAACAAAAAGACTTGCTGATTGAGAGGGACAACCTTGTCACAAAAACTACCCCCAAAATAGGCCCCGTACCTGATGACAACAAACGCTGATTTACTGCTCATTGATAATTTTCATCGGTTAATCACAAGGTTCAATCTGAGTAAAAAATATCAGTTGCAAATTATTTATCTTACAAACAAAAATATTGTTTAGCTTGTTTATGAAAAATTAAATGGGTGGTAGAACATTTCGTGGATTGAGGGTCACCGTGCCAGCCCGACTTACCCCCATGGGAACACGGGGCACCCTTTCCAGGTGGGCCACGAGTCCTTCGACACCACTCGAGGACGAAATCATTACGAAGCCCTGGTCAAAACAGATAAATTTCTCTCCTGTTTTTCTCGCTTTACCATAAAACCGCTCTGTGTATTTTAGATGACACGTGTGCTTCCTGTTGTTAGTTTGTGATTTATGTTCACTTTCGTTTCAAACACTTTTATTTCTTCTACGACCTGTTTTTAAAGTTATTTTTCATTGTATAAACATTCATTTTTTCTGCGATTTCCTCCTTTTTTCTCTTTATGGTTTCCTACAAATGTTTGTTTCATTTTATAGTGGGCCTGCGTGATTGTTTGGGTTTCCCTTTTGCACCACGTTGTATTTTGATGTTTGTGCAATAAAACTAAACTAAACTTGTTGCGTCCAATATATTGTCCTCTCTTTTTGACCACATACAAGTTGCATGTCCGATTATTTATAGTGTTTCCTGCCCATAAGTGATGATGGTTTTTTGCCTTTTTCTCTTCCACCAGCAGACGATTTTAAACTCGATGCATAAATATCAACCTCGCTTTCACATCGTCAAGGCAAACGACATTTTGAAGCTGCCGTGGAGCCACTTTCGGACATTCGTCTTTCGGGAGACGGACTTCATCGCAGTCACGGCTTATCAAAATGAAAAGGTAATTTTCGTCTTTAATTTAGCCCCTCTTGCCATTTATAACGAGTAATTTCATTTAAATGACCCCACCTGTTACATGTTAAGAAAATGTTATTTTGTATCAGTGAGGATAAAACACAAGATTAAACAGGCTCTCTGTGGACCTTTTGAGTTGTGACCATTGTTGACTGAGATATTTGATGGCCCCTTATTAAGATTCAAACAAATGGCTCATTATTTCATCAGTCATTCTGCCGCCCTAGACATAACCAAAATTAACTACCTTGCTATTAGTTCTCGTTGATACTCGTTCTCATAATTAAGGACATTTTTCTGTCGAGGATAATTGATGAGTAACTGGCTCGGTTGACTTGACGATGAGAGAAGAAAATAGACAGAGAGTTAAAAAAAAAACGAGAAGTAAAAGTGTGTGTGATAGAGGGGGGCTGCGTGATCAGCGCTGAATCATTGTTTTTCGCATTGTATTTGTGGTTGCAGTTTCGTTAAGGGGGAGGGGTAGCCATCACAATCATGAATTAACACTCGAAGGCGTTGTAATTAGCGGCGGTAAGTGGAGCTCGTGAATTAATACGTCACGGTGACGTCAGGTTCCTTTATGATGGGACTGCTTGTGGCCTTCAAAAGAACCTAATTTGCTAACCAAATTGTCTGGGGGAAAATGTTAAGCATCGACGAGTCTTTTGTCAAACGGCATGGGTGGAAAGGGGTGTCTTTACAAACAACAACAGAAGAACATTCACAGGAGATTTGAACTGTGATGTTTGGGATATTACAAATGATAATGATTTATACACGGGGCTGGTCGTATGACTGTGATCTTGGGTCTAATTTTGAAGCGGGAAACTAGTTAAATGCGTTCATTTATCTCAGTTATTTTAATACCTGTATTAGTTTACAGTCTCTTGCTTGCATATTATCTTAACGTTTTTGTGACTGACAGGCTAATATTAAACAGTTTATTAGTGGTTTTACTAGCAATTTTACTGTTTATACACGATGCACGGTAGACTGTGTATATGTTTCCTTGGGGAGACGTGAGTCGTATCGGGTACTGTCGTAAATCACCATTTGCTCCTGATTTTTCTTCTTTGCTTTTTTTTTTCATCGCCCATCTTCAAATAGAGCTGTTGTGAAATCTATCACTTGAAGGTGGCAAGTGAAGACTTCTGTGTTTACCGAAGTCTCTGTAGATGTTAACCATCATAGAGGTTTGGCGGGGAACATAGGTCCTAGCCCCCCTTTAAGATGGTTGGCACTGCCCACCTCCAATCACTTTCCGAATACCTCGCTCAATATACAGACTATGGTCAAGCTTAGTTGTAAGAAACCAACCAATATTGGCCCATTGACAGTTCTGTCATTTCCATATTAAAAAAAGTTAATCTGAAAACAAAATTAGTGAAGTTTGGCTTATGATAAAGGTATAATAATGATCTACCCTGATAACTAAATTGGATAAACTTCCTGGGAAATTAACATGCAGTAATTTCATTTTTATTAAAAAATAAATAAAAAAGTTGCCGACCTATCTCGGCTGACAATCTAATGAATGATATACCTTTTTTCATTAGAACCTACTAATTTGAAAAGGCTTTTTTGTTCGCGCGAAAGAAAAACAAATTGTGATGACTTTCGAATACCTCGAATAAATTATTTATTGCGGTTGTCGTCTCAAGAAAAAGTTCATCGAACAAAACAAAAAATGAAGAAACCGGCGCACCGCACGTCACTTAAGCAATTTTCAGTCGACACTCGGAGAATTGTAATCTTCGGGTTTTTCGCTCGTAAATCTTCGAGATTGCATCGTTTGCTCTATGGTTTACCAGCTCAATATGTCAAGGCTCGCTAGGGGGAGAATTTTCACCCGTAAAGGCACTTTGTCGATGCTGCTAATTCGAAATGTTTGTGTCTAGAAAATCAAAAAGAAGAAGAAAAGACCAAACAAAACACACACACACACACACGAGGTGGTAGTTAATAACAGTGATAAATCTCGCGAGTTAAATCTAACGGGAAATAATATTCACGAGAAGTCGTGGGAGATGTGGAATCCAAGGATACGGCTTTTCAGAAAATGTTAAAGTTTTTTAAATACACAGCCAGTAGTAACGCGCGTTTAAGTGGAACTATGATAATAATCCTTGAGGAAAAGAAGAGTTGTGAAGTCCTTGTCCCGAATAGGTCTCTTTGGTAAATACAATTTTTTTAAATGAATAAATAACAGCAAAAACACAAGCAGCTTCTCTTTAGTGACATTTTGTCAACTTGGTTGTTGTTGTTGTTGTTGTTGTTGTTTCTGTCCGTGTTGTTGTGGTTGATGCTTTTGCTGTTGTTCCTGTTGTTGGTGTTGCATTCTGCTTTTGGTGGTGTTGCTGCTGTTGTTGTTGTTGCTGCTGCTGCTGCTGCTGCTGCTGCTGTTGTTGAAGGTGCTGCTGTTGGTGGTGGTGGTGGTGGTGGTGATGCTGCTGTTGCTGTTGTTGTTGTTGTTGTTGTTGTTGTTGTTGTTGTTGTTGTTGTTGTTGTTATTGTTATTGTTGTAGTTGTTGTTGTGGTTGTTTTTGTTCCTTCCAAAAGCCCTCTTTTTCTTCAAAAAAGCCCTCTTTTAAAGTTTTTCTTTGTTTAAGCAGAAAAATACTTCTTCACAAATTACTCTTTATAATTCTTAACGTCTGTCTTCACACGCGACTAGTATTTCACTGAATGAATCGCACTAGTGAAGATGAAGCTAGCCTGGTATACCCAACGAACCGTAAACGAGTTCCCAATAACTGATATTGACTGAGTCTTTATACATTAGCTAGTTGTATTTTACCATCGATCATTAGCTTCGGTCACAAAACAACCCCCAAATGGGAATATCATTCTAACAAATATCTTGTCAATATAATAGCAGCTCTTCGGTTTTGGCAGAACGAGGTGGAAAACACATGCTCTCTCACTCTTGCCGTCTTCGCATCGCGGTAGCGCGGTACCCTATTGTTAAGTGTGTACTTTTTGAATAAATAAAATTAATTAAACACGTTAATTGTATGTGGTTTGATGGCGCGAGAGTGCCTTTCAAGTCGACCATTTAGAAAAAATGTCAATAATGACAGTGCCGCCATAAACGGTGAATAATTAAACACCATCGGTCTGGGGTGAGAAATTGGTAGAACAGTTTCCATTCCTTGTTTCCGGAAAAAGGCAGGGAAAAAAGCTCATCAATTTCGACCCCCTCCCTCCCTCTGAGTTCAAGGATTCAAACTCTGTAAACACCCCTGAGAGAAAGGAAAGGAAATAAGGAAAAGAGACAACAATTTAAACACCCGAGGAAAAAAAGCAGTACTGAAGTTTGATTCACACAAAAAGGAAGTATTACTTTGGCAATGCCCAGCTCGTTTTTTAATTTTTCAGTTCGTTGTTAATGATTGAGGACTTCAGCATAAATACAGATGTTGTAGGCTCTACGCTGGGTGTGCAGACGTATCTCATGCTTGGGTGACACTTTACCTCCCATCATCGGCATCTTTTTTCCTTCTCGTGTCCCCTGCCAAGGTCAGGTCTTAGTACGCGCTCTGGTTGCACAAACTCTCCGGCGCCAGCTTGCATACTCGCCCCGACGACAAACCCGTTAGTTAAATAGAAAAGAACCGTGTAGGTAATTAAGGCAGATAGCGTGAAGTCCACCAGTCAATTGCTCGGGTGTTTTATCTGTTATTATTATCTTCTCTTTTTACAGCTAGAATTATTAAACGATAGGTTTTACATATGTATGATTAGTTTTTAAATTTTACACAATGCTTAAAATTCTCACAGATTTGAAATTACTATAATTCTTTTGATTTCGATGAACTGTAAACGTTTCATTGATTGTTTTGTTTAATTTTTGCAATTAGTCAGCGATTGCTATGGTGCGGTTATTCCCTTGACTGCACTGTGTATGCACATATCGTTTTCATAATCATCTGTCCGAAGGACCATTGGATAAGTTTACTACTGCCTCACAAAAAAAGTTCTTCCTCGAAATAGAGTGAAACCATGTTTGTTATCTACCTGCAAACTGGGGGAAATGTGTGTCTTTATGCGACAAGGTTAATTCTCTTTGCAATGGATTTGACAGAAGCATCTCGTCAAGCACAATGGCTTTTATATCACCTGTGAAACTATAATGACCATTTTAAGTGATCCATGTCTAAAAGCCACCCTCGAAGGAAATGTTAGATATTGTTATTACAAATTAGAGGGGGACACTGTGTATGTTTCCACCATCATGTTATATTATGCAAAAGTATGATGTGATCGTGGATTAGGGGGAGATAACAATTTTTCATGCAAGCATTTTTGAAAGTGCAAGGGCGATGAGGCATGTCGCCGTGTGCACTATTGCAACAGTTTAACGGCACTGTAAAAACGGCAGGTTTTTACAATACAACAAAACAGAGGATAGAACGGAATGAGGTAATCAGCCTTGGCTGACAGTGATGTGACGGACCGGAGAATCGCAGCATATAACGGCCTCGGCGTAGAGTTTTCACGCCTTGACGAGATGGTTGTATGAGACGCACCTGTGGACCGATCGGTTATACAGTTCGGTATCCCCCCTTTTTTGTTGTTGGTTACATCCCCGCCCCTAGGTGCTGCCTTCATTAGAGAATCATTGCAGGCGGGTGAGAACTACGCGCCTTGTCGTGCCCGCAGTGAGAAAACCTGTCCCGCGCTATGTGCCTACCAAGGCACGACCCGTCACCTCTACGGCTCCCAGCGGGCAGGTCTAGGCGCCGTCTCTTCCTCTCCGAGTGTCTGGCAGCAACCTGCAGTGAAAATCACTCATTATTAGCTGGAGCTATCCCCCCTGGCTTGGTCATGGGCAGCAGACCGTCAGTGGATGATGCTCTCTTGCCTTTTGTAATCCCATTTTGGACGCTAATGGAGGAGATGTTACCCGTGTGATCGAATTAAAGCTCTGCGATGCCCACCTCCCCCCCCCCCCCCGAACACACACGAAATGACATCACGACGTGTTAAACTATGGCTAGTCTGTGCTTCAACACTCTATGTCTGCAAGGAGTGGGAAAAAAAAGACTGCGTCAAAACTCAATTCTCGCCGAAGTCTGGCGGGATTTGATTTTCACGCTCAGCTTTAAACAGCCAGTCACAATGGAGAACATAAAATTCAAACCTCGTATTGTCAACGCGATTTGCTTCACACCTTCAAACGGCAATGGAGGAGGGAGGGAGAGCCAAAAACGAAAGACAACAAAATCAAAACTGTCGTAATTAAATAATACAGGAGCGAAATTTGATAAAAGTTTCATCACGTCACACTCGCCGGTAATATACAGACAGTCAGTCACACTAATATAAAACCCGAGCTTTCCTTTTCCTCCCGACTGGGACCCCCCAGAGCAAGCCATATGTACGCGCTATGGTTTGCCAATCGCTTTGCGTGCAAAATGTCGCCATCCCACCGCCAGCATCCTGCGTTTTTCACACGAGAAGCATTAGTGTGAAGATGGAAAAAGAAAAGAAAAAAAGATAGAACAGCAAACCATGAAGGTTGGCTGTGCAGATTCTGCTGTAGGCAAATTATGATTGTGTATTTACTCCAAGAAAACTGATGGAAGTTGTTTACCGCGGAAAATTCACAGGCTGTGACCAACATTGCGCACAAGTTACTAATAATTTCCGGTCGTCCATTCATTCATGAAGTGTCATATTTAAATAGTTGATTATGTTTTCGGAATGAATCATGACGATCCATTGCTCTTTCGGTTTGCATTTGAGATCGACTAAATCCATAAATGCGCCGTCAGCTATAAAGCTCCCATTTGAGAACAGTGAATAAGCGATCATGAACTGAAAGTTTGTTAAATACTTGAGAAAATTGCTTTTGAATCATTACAATGTGCACACAAAGAACAAGTAAACAGCGCCTAACAAAACGCTTGAGTTTTTATCAAATATTAAAGGTCAATGGAATCACAGGGAACTCGGTGGGGTTTTGTTTTGTTGTGGGATGGTTTTTGTTGCAACTGTTTTGGGGGCTTGTTTTTTGGTGGATTTCTTGCATGTATTTCCTGATTGTTGTGTAGGATCATAGATAAAGGACGGTAGGATCGACGCGCAGACGTCCGGTTGGGGCATTGTTCATCGTGACTGCACCCCGCGGAGGGGCTGGTTGGGTCGGCTCCAAACCACGGAAAGTGGTATATACGGTCCGTTGCTTGTGACCCGTGGACAATTTGAAGCAAAGATTTGTGATACCCTTACATCTAGGTTGTGGTTTTTCTTACATTTTTATTTGCGCAGTCAAAACTTACAATAAGTATTCCATATACAAAAAATAGCACAAGTGTTTACAACTTTTACTTTTTCCAAATCACGACAACCATCAAGAATGTGACACAACTCTTGAAAAACCTTATCATCTTCGCCAGAAGAAAAAATAGGCAGGAAAAGACAACCGGGGGAAGGAAAAATAAATCGAAATTGGTTTTGGGTTGTTTCCCCAAGTAACTCGAGCTCCGTTGTGATAATTTCCAGATCGAGGGGGATTTTTCCGGCGCGTCCTACCGGATCAGCTCGCTCGGTTCCACCCTTCGGGTTGGTTGGTTTGAAAGCTGAGGGCCCCGTAGACTTTTGTCTCCACCCGGTCCGGTGATCCGTGATCCGTCTAAACACAATCCGGAGGAGCCGGACCGGTAATACGTGATGTAACACAAACCCGATATCGTCTGGACTGGGATCGTGTTTGGCGCGCGCGTCTAACCGTTTCCGACACGAAGAAGGAACCTTGGCGACTTGAAAAACAACCCTCAATCAAAAAAAAACATTTTATTCTTTTGAAATACAAACACCCCCACCTTATCAACCATGTATGATGTTCTAGCCACTTAAATTGAATATTGCCAGTGTTGCATGGCTTCTAAACTTTCTTGTGAATCTGGAGCAGTCAGTCTGTTTCCGTGTCTGTGAAACTGAGGCGATGTGTCCGAGTGTCGACTGTGGCCATAGCCCTAGCCGCTAATGTGGAACGAGTTTGCACTCTAAAGAAATCCTCCATGAGTGCATTATTTATAGGTTTCCCATGAACATGTTGAATGGGGTAAATAGTTAAAGCCACTGGACACTATTG
>JAUELU010000064.1:5016661-5030417 GCA_032357145.1 Evasterias troschelii | reverse complement strand
CCCACCCCCCAGAGTAACAGGTCTGGCACCTCAGCTTCTGACTGGGTACATGTGTGTTCTTTGTAGATGCATTCACCTCATGATATCATATTGTAGGGTGGCGTACTTTATCTACCATTTAAAACCAGTAACATGCATAGAATTGGTAAATCAGCTGTGCAAAATCGCAGAGTCAGGCAAAACCGGATGATGGATTAATGAGGATTAATGAGGATTAGGGTTTAACACCACATGACTTTACAGAGACTTACCTTTGACCTGAGGGTGTCTTCCATTGTCTGAATGGTGTCCCTAATGTCCACATCTTTGCCGTTCAGCTTCTTCAGCTTTGGTAACAGGTACACGGCTATGTACTGGTCAGGGGGCTAGACACAAGAAATAAAACTTATTATCAGGCCCAGCGGTTGATACTCAAGAACTGAAAATTTCTCAGCTTGGGATACATTCGCTTAGAAGAAATGGTTTGTATGCCCAACCAGGCCTGGAATTACTTGAAGGACACGGAGGCAATGGCCTCTGTTGCCCTGGTCTTGGCCTTGTGCCCCTTAAAAAGTTTCTCATAGACTTTAAGACTTTTCAATGGAAGTGCCCTTCAAAAGAAAATGGCCTTGTCCTCTCGAAGATGAAATTCCAGGCCTGCCAAAACAATGTTGGATTTATTGTTTGTAATAAACTGTGAAATCCTCACAAACAGGAACATTCTTTTGTGCCAAGAATGTGACCATCATGGAGGCGCTCCCTTACTACCATGTAAATTTTGATCTGCAAGTAAATAATTTTCTTAAAGGAATATTTTCCATCTGGACACCTTTAGACTATCCAGTGTCTTCATGTCTCTGTTTATGTTCCCTGGAGCAAGCTAAAACAAACCAACGAGGTCTTTCGACTCTGTCGCATGCAAGAACAAAATATCTTTTTAAAATCTACTTACATTCAGGTCATTCTCATCAATATTCAGTTCCTCCAGGTTGGGGAACTGCTCTAGGGTCAAGACACTCTTGAGGGCATTCTTCTTAAGGTTCAGGTACCTCAGCTTCCTTAGTCCCAGCTGCGTTGGAAAACCCTGAAATGGCAAAGAATAGAGCTTATTGAAATAACAAAATGGAAAATGCAAAGCTCAGTTGTCGTCAGTGTCTACTGCTGTGTCAAGCCTTCATGTCAGCGTTACACATAGAGTATCAACACCATGCAAATCCAGATCAACCGATGGGAAATGTGTCAATTTCCATACAGCAAAAATGGCGGCGCTCACAAAATTTTTTTAAAGCAGATTTTCACAGAGAACTACACAAAGCATTTTTTGAGTTCTACTCTTACGGTAAAGCCCAAAATACAGAGGTTTTTACCATAAACTGTGTTAGTCGTATATACTGCTTTTGATGTTTGTATTTGTAAGCAATCAAATGTTTCATATTATACACCAAATAATTTACTTCATAGAATAGACCGATGCACATCACGTCATTTGAGTAGGGTACCCTCGGTTAGAGGTCAAAAGAAAATAGCTCTTAGGTTGATCCTGTGCGCAGCGCGTACATAGATGTATGCATTTTCGATTGTTTTATCAAAATTTCATCTCTAAGATGGCTGCCTCATGAAGTCAATGCATAAGGTCTTTCGTCACTACATTAAAAAAAAAACATTGATGTTATAGATATTAACTTGGCGCTCTTATGAATTACAAAGAAGGACCTTACTGTCCCAATTCCTTCTATATCCAATTTCCAAAGGTAGGCCTAATACTCATTGCTTAATCACAGGGTCAAGTATTCCAATATTTTTTAAGTCAAAACAATTTTGGTGTGGAGTTAAATAAAAGAAGAGCAAATTGGAGGTTTGGGCCTCTCTCTAAACCAAATTGCCTAGAAGAGCCATGGATGTAACAGGGATTGAAGAAGCTGAACTTAATGTTGGTATCAAAACAAGTTTGGTAACTACTTGTTTATGGGATAATTAATTTTGTTATACTTCTTTTTGACAAGTGAATCTTGCTGAAAATTCATGAACAATTAAATTTTTGTGATGACCGTTAGCGATAAGTTTTCCAATGATGCAAATGATACTTGAGGCGTTTAATTATTCCAACCAAGGTTACAATGAGCATGTATTTTAAGTACAGTCGGCTCTCGTTATAACAAGATCACTGGGACTTGCCAAATGATCTCTTTATTACAGGAACGTTGTTATAAGAAGACAGCAAAACAAAGAAACACAAAGCAGAAATGAGATTCTGGACTTCAGAATGTACTCTTTATAAGCAAAACCTCTTTATAACAGTGCTGTTTATAACCAGTGTTGATTGTTTACCTTTATTTTATTGAAGGAAATGTCCAGTTCTTCCAGCTCTGGCATACGGGAGAACACAGCAGGGTCAAGGTTCATGATTTTTCGGTTGGACATGTCCAGGACTCGAATATCCGAGAGGGAGATACAGCCAGCGCAGTTGAGTACCAGCTGTTCCACCAACTGGCTACTATTGGAGTATTTGCCAGCGAGGGCAGACATTATCCCTGGGGTGTAACGCATGATGCCGGTCGTCGTATGAACCGCCGTGTAGGACGTAATCTTGGGTGGAGAAATGGCCGGAGCAGTATGTTGAGGATTGTAGGGTTGCACAGTGGATGGGGGCTCCAGAGTCGGCATGGTAGCTTGAATTGGAGTCTGTTCAACCTGGGGATCAGGAGCCACCTCATTAGTGGCAGGTTCCAGGATGGGTTCAGCGACTGTCTCCCCCTCTTGCAGCTCTTGTGGAGTATTAATGATTTCCACAGGGATAATCTGATCAGCAACTGGATACATCACTTTTTCGGCCGTCGGTTCACCTTCTTGTTGTGGGTCAGACTCCTGGGTGAGTTGGGCCACTTGCTCAGGTATGTCTTCTGTTGGTACGGCTTCCACGGCGGCTTTGACTGCCTCCAATGTCTCCAAAGCGATCTGGAGAACATTCTTTGAACTTGGGTCCAGCTCTTCTGCATTCTGGATTGCCTCCGTTGGGAGTTGAGGTTCAGATTCCGGTTGAAGAACTGGGACGGTATCAGCTTGAGCTTCAGGTATAAGGTCTAGGGTCTGCTCAGGCTCGGATGCTGCTGGGAGTTGTGGAGTGGAATCATCCTCAGGCTCGGACGCTGCCGGGAGTTGTGGAGTGGAATCATCCTCAGGCACAGGAGCTGCTTCTTTAACGACAGGCTCAACTTGTAGAATGGGTGCAGCTTCATCAGCAGGGGGCACTAAAATGGGCTCCGTAGGTACTGGTTCAGCGGGGAGGTTGCCATTTTCTGACATCTTCTCTACTGGATTAAATTTGAAGGCAAAAAAGATGCTTTAGTTGAAGAAACTACGCCCAAAGACATCAAGAGCAATTCTCAAAATAACAACTGCATTTTTCGAAAGTTTTTTGTAAAAGAAATTGAATGTGACACAAATTGTAAATGTAAATTTTTCAGGCCAAACATTTATTTATAACAAACTGCTAATGTTGTTTCAACTGATACAGTGTTATAGGGTAAAATAAATTATATAAAAAACATTTTTTTGTATTCTTTGAAGAAGAGTTAGGGACTGTGTTTGCTTCTGAAGACTGCGGCAAAACCTTTGGTCATTCCAAATGCTTGTTAAGTTACTTTTTCCTGCAATCTGCATGCCATTGTAATGTTCAAGTTTTAGCAAACTTTTTGACAATTTAGACAAATTGGTGAATTTTGAATTTTAAATTGATTTTTTAAAGTAATCCTCCAGGAAATCGAAAATGTATCATTGCAATCCTTTTTTCTGTGTTAAATTAATACTCAGTAAAAGTTTTGAATGAACCAAAACAAACATGCAAATTGTATTTTTACAGCGCCCTCTATAGACGGAAACGAGATGGAAAAATCATCTAAAAATAAAAATACTTTTTAGACCTTGGCAAGTGAATGGCTCTTTAACCTAAAACTCATACAAGACCACCTCACTTTTGTCCATTTTAAGCCCTTCCAGAATACCTGGTAAAATATACTTTCTTGTAATCAATTGAGATTCATTACAAATTAATCTAAAAACTGCAAATTCATGTGAGAAAAATTGTGACTGGTCGCGACGCGCCCCTGGAAAAAAATGTCGCTCAAAATTGAGCAAAGTGACGCGATCGACACTCCTATGAAATTATACCATCCTCAAATAAAATTAATAGAATTTATTCCCTATAAGGTTACTCACAAGTCAATAAATGTTTTCTTGTCTTCTCAGAAGCTAACACCTTGCGATCTTGCAAAACAACAAACTTTTTTGAGACGATCCGTTGAAAAATATGAGCCAACCTGTGACCGCCGCGTCGCCGTCACAAAGAGAAAAGGAGGAGGGCGCTGTATAATTTGTATAGCGCCCTCTTTGAGGATATCCCATAATCGGGCGATGTCCAAGCCCAATCATTAGCTATTGGGCGCGTTCATTGTAATTCTGACTCGTGTTTATTTGGGCTACATATACTGGGCTATGCGTGCGTGTGCGAAAATGGGTGATTGCGGAGAAAAATGTGGGTGTAAGGGCATAAGAACTTGTTTGTCATGTGAACATAAACACAGCATTTCGAAAAGTACTGTCATATCAAGGTCAACACATGTAAGTTTTTAAAAAATGTCATACTTTTAATGAGATTTTACTTGAGAGAGGTGTTCAGATTTGTGTTCTTGTTCTCAACTGCAGTTGATTGAGGGCGCTGTTGTCCCTCACCAGCAGTTAGTAATAGCTACCTCCATGGGTTGGTGGTGGTTTCAACCGGTGTTACTGTTATAATTTTCTTATAAAATATAACTGGTCCCACTCTAGACTGTGCTCTACGAAAATGACTATGGAATCGATAGTGATGCACCACCCCGCCCCCCAGTCGACTAGCAGAAGTCCAACTATAGTCGACTAGACAGAGTTCAGGCCAACTTTCTTAGTCAAACTATGGTCAACGATAGTCCTTGCGAACTCTGTCTAGTCAACAACAGTTGGTCAACGCTAGTCGATTATCTGGAACCAGCCTACGGCCTATGGGGCATGGTCGCATCGCTTTTTAATGTTATCAATGGCTGATTCCATAGCACAGTGCAGAGTGGACCAGTTATAAAAAAATACGCACGTTAAGTCGCCGGCGGTCTGGTTGACAAGACATGATTAGAGTCGTTCGCACTAACCTAAAACTTTTGTGCGCATGCTCTGCGTACATCATCACTAAACAACCACTACACTAGTTAACCTTTGGTCCTTGCACAAACTTGGCCAGAGTCTACTAACCCTCTCTGCACAACTAAGTTTAACCCTTAACTGATTCAAATTCAATCAAACCACAAAATGACTAATTAAGCCATTCTCCATAGTGTAATTACCTGGGGAAGTCAATGTTTTTTTCTTAGTTTTGGTTTAGAGACAGCATCAGATCTGTCAAAATTTATGCAAAGAAAAATAGTGTGGGGAATTGCAAAGTTAGTTCAAGAAATAGTTGAATAATCAGGATAATTAATAGTTAATAGTTATTAATTCCTCTCCTTCCAGCTCAATAAAGAAGTATTTGAGTGTGATTTGTGAACAATTATGAATAAAGTTTCTTTTCCATGTAACATTTTGAGAAATTGACAATTAAGCTACTGACTGTAACTACAAATTGAACACCAAAACTTAAGATTTCCAAAGGACTGAAATTTTCAAATTTTATGCAAAGAGGATTTGCTTTTAAACCATAAGCGAAACCTAAAATAAAATTAAAGAATTCATATGAAAATAACGAATTAGTTGATTCAGCAAAGTTGTGGTTTTTGTTGACAGGAGAAGCTGTACATTCACTGCTGGATGTGCAATAAAGCATATCAACAGACACAAAGTTTTAATGACCCGTCCATAACACCATCGACTTGTGAGCACTCGGGCAGTAGTCTTGAATTTCCAGGAGTCACTCTCATACCTGAGTTTGTTTCTGAAGAAGAAGAGGCAGAAATTGTCCAGATTATTGATGAGTCGCCATGGAAACCTTCTCAGTCTGGGCGATGGAAACAGGTATGAGATAAATATATTTGATTTCAGTTAATTTTTCATCAATGACAAAAAGCTTTTAATCACTGGTCATTTACAATTTGTATAATTGTTTTTTTTAAGCTTGCGCAGTGTCTTCTTTTGTTTATAATTTAATTGTCAAAATTGTGGAAGATTTTAAACTCTTTGAACTACTCTTTCAACATATTTTTTTTGTTTTCTATTCTTCCTGATAAAACCAAGAATTAGTTTAACTTTTCCATATCCTTACTTTTTACCACAGGACTATGGACCAAAAGTCAATTTTAAACGAAGAAAACTTAAAACGGGTGGTTTTACGGGACTGCCTTCATTCATCCAATCTTTTGTGAATCGCATAAACTCACACCCTGGTCTGGGTGACTTTGTCCCAGTGGAACTGTGCAATCTTGACTATCGGCCAGACAGGGGGTCCTCTATCGATCCTCACAGAGACGACAGCTGGTTATGGGGAGAGCGATTAGTAACGATCAACTTGCTGTCAGGCACCTATCTGGACATGACCCCAGTTACGACCTCAGATACGACCTCTGCTGAGCATGACTCCCAAACCAACCTAAGTGTAAGGATACCACTCCCAGCTCGGAGTCTTCTTGTTTTATCTGGTGCTGCAAGACATGAGTGGAATCATGGAATATGTAGAGCAGCGATAACTGCCAGACGCCTTGCCATTACACTCCGGGAACTGACTAAGACGTTTTTAGATGGTGGGTCGGAGGAAGCAGTAGGAAGGGAGGTCCTTTCAATAGCAGGGACATATAGTGGGTCTGTCGTAACCTGATTTTATTGGTATTATTTCTTCTAGAAATAAAATTGCTCAAGTCAGATAATTGATAAACTTTCTTCTGCCAAATCCACAAAAACTCTGCCCACTTTTCATGACCCTAAGGAACTTGCAGACAGGTTTGCAATTTTCTTTGATGAACAAATTTGCAAATTATATGGAAAAATTGATAGTGTCCAGCCTGCACCGCTTTCTGTTACAATACATGATCACTGTACTTCACTGTCCACTGAGCTTCGCCCTGTTTCCCCAGAGGAGGTGCTGAAAATGATTAAATTGTCTCCTATCACGTCTTGCAAGTTGGACCCATTACCATCGTCTGTTTTTAAGGATTGTGTTCCTGTATTGCTTCCTGTCTTCTAACAAAATGATAATCTTTCGCTTTTCTCCGGACTTTTTTCCTGATCATTTGAAGGAAGCATGTGTACTTCCTCTTTTAAAGAAGCCGAACTTAGACCCCGAAAGCCTGTCTAGCTACCACCTTATTTCTAACCTGAGATAAATTTCTAAGTTAATTGAAAGAATTGCTGTGGATCAACTTCAAGCTCATTTATGTGATAACAATCTTCATGCAAAAATGCAGTCTACTTATAGACTATTTCACAGTACCGAGCCGAGACTGCTCTCCTCAGCGTGCAAAATGACATCCTGCTTGCGCTAGATAATCACCAAGAAGCAGTCTTGGTACTCCTGGATTTCTCCTCCGCCTTTGACACTCTCGACCATAATCAACTTTGCAAGGGTTTCTGTTCTCATTACGGGTTACGTCACACAGTTTTGAATTGGGTCATTTCGTATTTGGAGAACCGTAATCAATCAGTTCTCATTGAAAATGTGAAATGCGACTGCCATTGCCTGTGGTGCGGTGTGCCACAAGGTTCTGCACCCGGACCCCTATTATTTATATTGTTCAGTGCACCGCTGCAAGATCTCATCGCTGCTCATGGAATAAAGAGTATTGTTTATGCAGATGATACTCAGTTTTATATTACCTGTAATCTGGCGGATTGTGACTTAGCCTATGCAAAATTTAAGGCTTGACATAAAGTATTTAACAAGCTTGCTCTAAACAATGCTAAAACTGAAATCATGGTTTTCAACTCATGTTTTACTAAAAACGTGCCTCCTACAGAAATTAACATTGCACAGTCCATTATTTAACCATCTCGTGTAGTCAGAAACCTTGGTGTTCTTATGGATTCTATGATTAGTATGACTGGCCAAGTAACCAATTTCTGCAAATATGCTCTTCTACAAATTACAAAAATAGGTAGAATGCAACGCCATCTTGATGATGATTCCACTCTTCTACTTGTTCATGCCTTTGTTACTTCTAGACTCGACTCATGCAATTCTTTTCTCACTGGACTTCCAGATAGAGAACTTTCTAAAAAGTTCAAAACACCGCTACTTGCCTCCTCTCATGCACACCGCGTTCTCAACATATTACACCCATCTTACATGAATTCCACTGGCTCCTGATCAAACCGCATCTCGTGTATTTAAGATAAATCTTCTCACTTTCAAAGATCTTCATGGCCTATCTCCTGACTATATGTCTGATCTTCTCCAGAAATATATTCCTGTTCATCCTCTTCGATAGAGGCTCCTGCATTAATTAAGCGCTGTATAAATATCTTGTATTTTTATTATTATTAAGTCACAATAGTTTATGTGTATGGTTAAATCAAAACTGAAACATATTTACTCAACAGAATTTAATTAACTGTTCAGTGTATGTTTTCCTGTTTAAGTGTAGGTTTTATGTGAGAAGTCACTTTACGCCCCTTAATTCTCAGTATCACATCTTAAACTCCCATTTCAAAATATAAGCATTTTTCACCATTTGGATTTCTGAATCATGTATTCTGTGTGCAGCACAGGCAGAGCAAGAAGACTCTGTTGTAATGCGCTATCCACTTAGGCTGTGGATAGACAGTAGCTCGGGGGGGGGGGGGGGAAGCTTAATCAAGCTGTCTTTTCTGAACTTTACTCTAGTTTTGTAAGAGCTGATTGAAAAAAATAGCTTCAACTTTAAAACAAGTCATCTCTCCTGTTAATTTTACTCAAAGGCAATTTTTGGAATACATGTTTTAAAAAGCACACGTTTGAATACAATTAAAGTTTATACAATGGGTTTATTATAAGTTCATAATATCTTACACTGATTACAATTCTCTCATGATATTTATACAAACAGTAATTGTTTTTACAAACAAGTGTTACAACACATTCTTGATCAAACATATGTACAGCTAAAGTGTTAAATTACTCGATGTATGGGCGTGGAATACTGAAATATTGTTTCTGCTAGAAATAAATTATATATCTGAATTTTATTTTTAGAAGCGACATTCACTTAAAGCTTCACTTAAATTTTTAATCTAGGGTCACAATTGCATAATGGTTTAGTAAGGTTTCACCTACAAACAGTCTCCTTGTAGGGTGTGTTTGAGCAGCTGTAACGTTAAGCTGTTTCAATTCATTGTCTTTGGACACTAACCATTCAAACCGTCCTACTGTATGACCATTAAATACCGTCCACTGTGGTTTTCAATGCTAGATCATTTATGCCAGCCTTCAATATGAACGTGGTGAATGCATTTACAAAGCACATGCCTGGAATTTCATCTTTGAGAGGGCAAGACCATTTTCATTTGGCAAAGGCCACTTCAACAGGAAAATCTTAAAGCCTATGGGAAACTTTTTGAAGGGGCACCAAGGCCAAGACCAGGGCAGTAGAGGTCATAGAACCTTTGTAAATCCAGGTTTAAAAGTACACACCTGTACAATGTTACCTATGTGCACTGTTGTGCCACCATACACAACCCTAGCAAATGAATGTTTTCTGAAATTAGTGAACTTGCTGAAAAATAATAACAAGAATACTGTAGGAGGGTTAATCCACAACCAACAACTTATAGTTACCACTGTGAAAATACACCCCCAGGTTGATCATAATGGTTTGCCTTCTCCATAAGGCATGATGTATGTTATTTGGTTTATTACTGAAATTCAGTTTAGAAGTTGGGATCGCTAACATCAGTAAGCGTTTCGCCAAATACTGTCTTCTCCCATTTGGAGAGCTGATGTACAAATGATCGATGTGGGCGGATGTTGCTCTTACAGTCGAGCAGATGTTTATGAGCCTCCTGTATAAAAATGTAAAAATATGTACAGTAAATAAACATTTTGTATATATATATGTATGTGTTTATTTATTTAGTTTTTTTATTATGGTTGTGAAACCAAGGATTCTCAGCAAAGCAAACTTAATCACAATACTAAGCAAGAACCCTATATGTAGAGAAGACAAGGAAAGAAGTTTCAGTTTTAGGTGTGCGAGGTAAACCCTAGAAATTTTTTCCAGTGAAAACCCACGCAATCAAGTAGGGACTGAATACCAAATCCACAGAGGATTCGAACCGGGATCCTAGAGTTTGATAGTGAGGAACGATACCACTACGCAAACCCAATCACCCTGGCGTCTACATGTATACATGTGATGTGAGCGCCAGGTGAACTGTTACCATTGCAGGTGAACAGGTGAACTGTTACTCTTGTTCATCTCACATTTGAACGAGCCAAAACCCATAAAGAATGGTAATTGAATTTTTTTTATTCTGACGTTTGTGAGGGATAATCTGAAACTTTTACCTTCAGTGACCACTTGTAGAAAACCATGAGGTAGGCTAACACCACGCTGACACTGCGACTGAGCCCATGGTCACTACACACCAAAGCAGCTTGGTCTGCTCCGATGATCTTACCTAAAACAGAGAGAGGGAAAGAAACAGTTAAGGTAATTGTCAAATGCATGGGGTGTTCGGGTTGGCGTAGTGGCATCTTTACTCGCCTTCCACCTTTAGGACCCTGGTTCAAATCCCACCGGGGGCACTACTGTGTGTTGATATGGGTTTTCTCTGGAATAATTCTGTGGTTTTCTTCCCACATCTGAAACTGAATCTTCCTTCCTTGTCTTCTCTTCATTTGGGTTCTTGGCTAGTATAGCGATTAAGTTCACTTTTCTCAGAAACCTTGGCTGCATAACCAGAGTTATTAATAAATAAATAAAATAAACAAATAAATAGACTCTATTTTTTCCTAAACAAAGTACATGACTAACAACAACTCTAAATTCTCTTGTGTTTACAACAAGTTGCACCTACTTTGGAAAATTAAATAAATACATATATATTCTTATAAAACAACTCATTGGTTCCTAAAGAGTTCCTGTATTAAGGATTTCAAAATATGGTTACTTGTACTAAATGAAGTTCAGGTAAGGTTTAGTCCTGTTTTAACGAATGTTCATGTAAACTGCTGTTCTTGTTGATAGTGGATGGATCACATCATACAGCAAGGAACAGTATCACATGAATGTAGGACTGCCTCAGCTGTAGAAGAAAAAATAAATATGGGTACACATTTTTTCTGTGTCCATTTTATGAACAACATTTTGAAAATCACTGGTAGCAGTTATCTCAATGTTATTTATATATCAATTAGCAATCGCTGTGTCAATGATGAGTAAAAAGTACTTGAGTTTGTCAAATACAAGATCTGAAAAGAGTTACTCAATATTTATATGTTGTTCATTTGGTGTCTTTGTAACAAAAAGTGTACCCATGATTGTGGCTGTGCACATATATATATATATACTAGGGAAGCTTCTGAAAACTCTGTTTACCTAAAAATTGGCATGCTGGGTTCAAGTGTGGATCCAAGTCACCATCTTCGTCATCTGAGACTTGAATTTGAAGAAGCTGATCACTACTCAGTTCACTGGCTCTGGAGAAAAATAAAAAAATTATATAAACAAATCAATATGACTGGAATAACATCTCCTCAGAATGTTTTACTAAAACCCTTCCTGAGACGTTGGACTCTGATTATGGTATGTTTACCTGATCCCATGTAAAGCTTTTCAGTTTACTAGTGCAGTCCAACAGAATCAAACAACGCGGCATTTTATATATTTTTTCAAAGAGATATTGCCTAACATCACAAGGCCAGCTGGCCACTTCAAGACGAGGGCTACAATTAAAATGATTTGGGCTGTTGACCCAAATCAACTGTCGCCAGGGACACGTTGCCACCTACTCCTGGGGCTGAAACAGGGGTTTCCCCATCACAGTCTGTAAGCATGTAGGCATGGGTATCATCCACTAGGAGCCTGGCTTGCAGAGCAGAATGCATTACCCTCCCAACTTGTTAAGTCGACATTATTGTTAAGTGCCTTGCTCAATGGCACAAGTGTCATGACTGAGATTCCAACCCACACCACTCTGCTGCTGACAACACCAGAGCTTGGGTCCGGTGAACTAGACCACTCAACCACGAAATCTACAAGCATTTCAACTTGATAATCTGTTTCTTCTAACCCGCACTTTTTCGCTGAAGAAATTTGTGTGGTCGGCATCTTTAGGACTTCTGGACTTCCCACCTAAGAATGCCCAATAAAAACTACTTTTTTGGTAGCTGTTCTAATAATAATTTGTTGATATTTTTAAAAATCATTTGTTTACTTTTTGAATACTTGTAATGACTGGATAACAAGTAAATGTTTACACAAAAACATGACCTTTCAGAGTAACTTATCCTTACAGTTCATTGGCTTCCGTTGTAAGGCACACCACTGCCTTGATCTTTAGTTCTTTTCTCACTGAAGTTCTGCATGCCTGCTGACAATCCCCTAGATACAACCGTCCTGGTAGGACCTCCACAGGGTAAGGCACTAGCTCATCCAGCTCCCTCGGCATGTAGATGATCTTCTGGGTTCGGAGAAAAGGGTAGAGGGCGGAGAACTCCTCATAGCCCCCTCGGAGGATTTTGACAGGATTTCTACTGCCCATTTCTGACATGACTTGGGCGCAAGCCACAGCTGATCCTGAAAAGATAGTTAAAAAGAGATAAAAAAGCTAAGTACTTCCTAATAAGGTTTTCAGTAACCCCATATACATAATGTTCCACCATGCAAAGTTTCAAATCCTACTTATATTTAAACTTGTGGTGCGCCATTTGGTATTATATCTCTTTTGAGTTCCCTGGCTCTAGGCTGACCTGGTGTCAACTTTGTATAGCTATGCAAATATTGGAGATAACAAATTGTGATGGAATATGTATATTTTGGGAAAGTGAGTATACACGCAGCAGGTACAATTTTCAAATGCTGAAAAAGCAAGGTATGCATCTAATGAAATAAATAATAACAATAATTTATGAATTGAGATTTGTAGAGCCCCATATCTGTCAAAAATTAGTTTTGAAGCAATTCCAGAAAGACGGTGCAGAGTGTGAGAAGGAACAGTCCCCCAAATGAGTTTAGCACGAGGCATGTTGATGAGAATGGTGTTTACAGAGTGAAGTTGTCCAAAATGAGCTCAATCATGACACAGCCTTCTCGTTTCCTTTCCATTCAATCTTAACACCATACTGAGCCTGGATAAAAAATACAGTCCAGCTATCTTCTGTAGAATTTATTATTTTTGTATACAGTGAATGTGGCTTACAAGGCCACTGCAAGGTTCTACAGGCGTGACTCTTACCATGCCATTTGTTTTGGCAAGTTACAACTCTTGTCGGAGGAGTTACTGAAATTGGGATGTGGAGACTAATAGATCAATGAAACCATTTATCTACCTTGATCTTTTAAACTGTGTGTCTTGCTGTCCAGCACTACAACATGCATCTTGCACTCTAGTTCACCATCATATGGAACAAGAAATTCCCCTGAAGGAGACTGCAAGATTAAAATATGGTTGGGGAAAAAGAGGAAATGATATTTTAAAAGATTCGGTTTAATAGCGCCTTATCACACCCCTTGGGGCATATCAAAGCGCTCATTATTTGTTTTGAGAAAATAGAATTAGCTGTTGCAAACTGCTTATTAACCAAATGGACCTGAGGTATAAATGCAAAAAATAAGTTAGTGGCCTGACGTTT
>JAUELU010000064.1:5000321-5011936 GCA_032357145.1 Evasterias troschelii | reverse complement strand
TAACTTATTTTTGCATTTATACCTCAGGTCCATTTGGTTGGTAAGCAGTTTGCAACAGCTAATTCTATTTTCTCATTAAATTTAATCATTTACAATTGGTACAAAAAATGATATAAACTTTTAATAGGCTAGTTAGTAGTACTAGTTGCAGACTACATGTACAGTGTAGTTATGATTATAATAACCCTCCATCCTTCTCATCTATCTAGACCAATTAACTGGGGCGCTGTACTTGTTTATTTTTTAAATTTTGACATCTGCGGTCGTACTAGCCCCCAGCGAACGATAGTACTGTCATACATCATGATCCAACTCTCGCTTGTAACGACGGGTGCCCTGCCTCAACTGCCTAGTCATAATGTATATCCAAAAGTAAATATGACGTTTGACCCCCCAAAAAAGAAATTATGACATGTACCCAGATTTCCGAGTATTCAAATGTATGATCCATCATTCATAAAATCATAGTTGTGATAATTGTAACCCTCCATCCTCCCGACTGTTGCAGACTGGAGGGTTACGAGACAACCCCAGTAAAAAATCACATAGGCCTACAACATGTTCAATTTTGATCATTTTTGTCTAACTAGAGACCAGATTTGCCAAATTGTGGCCACTTTCAAAAAATCATGACACACATTCTAAGAACACAGATTTGATCTTCAATGTGTAATGAATCAATATACAACGCTTAAAACCTCAAGAAAGTATTTTGAAGTTAAAAAGGATAAAAACTTACCAGAGACTTTGATTTTGATTATCGCAACTAGGTCCATCATAGCTCTTTAGTCTGGGTAAGGGCCTAGTAGCACCAGCCATGTATGATTTTTAATACTTGTGTTTCTTTTCTTTTTTCAGGACAATCAAAAAGTAGCAGTTCTTGGTGCAGCTGGTGGCATCGGTCAGCCATTGTCCCTTCTTCTCAAGAATAACCCAATGGTCAGCAGCCTTGCGCTATTTGACGTTGTCAATACACCCGGTGTTGCCGCAGATCTCAGTCACATTGAAACTCCAGCTAAAGTTGCTGGTTACCAGGGAAATGAACAACTACAGCAATGCTTAGAGGGCTGTCAACTGGTTCTCATCCCTGCTGGAGTACCAAGGAAACCTGGTAAATCTTTGATTGATGTCATCATGAATTGTTAACCCTCTTACTATTGGTAGCATTCTTCAGCGAGTTGATCAACCACTTGATCTCTTTAGCTAGCTATGCAGCTTGTGTATGGCAGCACAACTGTGCACAGAACTAACTGCGTATAAGCAGTGTAGGTACCATGGTGTGTATTGTGTACATGCATACACCATATGGTTGCAGGCTGGCTTAAATCACAACCACAGCACTTGGAAGATGTTGAAAGGTACCTCTATGGTCAGAAGCTAGGAAGATTGAAGGCAGTCAAGAATGCAGTTGGAATAATGAATTAGAAACTGAGTAACAAACAAGAAGGTTTTTTGTATGTTTCTATCATTATTAAAAGTTTCAGGTTGTAACCATGAGCTTGGGTAGGCTTTTTTAAACCAATATTTCATGTGATGTCATTGCCTTCATCAATGTGGTCAATTATTTGAATTGTTAATGTTAGTAAATGCTCTGGCCAAAAACAAAAATGATGGAAAAGTTCTACATGTTTTATCAATGATCAATTTCTTCTCTAAAGGACCAATTCTATTTTAAATCATCATTTTAAATACTGATTTGCCCTCATCATATAATTTTTTCAACGCAGGAATGACGAGAGATGATCTGTTCAACACAAACGCCTCTATCGTCAAAAATCTGAGTGAAGCTGCTGCCAAGTACTGTCCCAAAGCCATCATGGGCATCATCACAAATCCAGTAAGTAATGGTCCGTTATCATAAGGTTGAATGTATGTTTTGCCCATAGAAATGGAACTAAAAGAACTCTAAAGAGTTTTGTTATCAATTCGATTGGATTGTTTTTCTGTTTACAGGCAGGTTGAACCCAAAAAGCCAACTCCAGTCGGAAGTCTACACTGCTTGTTCTTAACAGATAATTTTGTTTTTAATGAAGAGGAATTTTAAGGAAATGTTTTGTTTTTAAAACTGTGCCACATCACAGGTAAACTCAACGGTCCCCATCTGCACTGAGGTCTACAAGAAAGCCGGCGTGTACGATCCCGCCCGCATCTTCGGCGTGACCACCTTGGACATTGTGAGATCAAACACGTTTGTCGCTGAGTTGAAGGGGCTGGATGTTGTTACTACCTCCGTGCCGGTCATCGGAGGTCACTCTGGCATCACCATCATCCCTCTCCTATCACAGGTACATTTTTTTCACTTTTCTTAAATACTGTGAGAAATACAATAATTTTCAGGTGGATTTTAAAATTGAAAGTTTGATGTGGAAAATCTTGTCATCTCTTTCTGACTGTGTTTCTTTGCAATTTATTTGTGGTTGTGTTGCGATAAAGGACATTTTGCAGGAAGGATAAAGAGATCAATAAGGGTACAATATTATGGCTCTGCTTACCGTAAAATCCTTCAAAATCTACTCTTCTGATCACCCTTATTCGCTTACAGGGCAAGCGCTGAATTTCTGCGCTAGGTGTGTTATCAAAGAATGCCTAGAAATGTGAAGTATGCACAAGCACTGAAGCTAAAATTCCCTGCTAACTTGTGAAAATGCTGACGAAAGCGCAGAATTTGCGTTAACTCTTTGCTTTTGGTAAGCTGAGCCATAAAATTGGACCCCGATTGTGACTATGTGTTACTTTGAATTACTTCAGGAGGCACTGTCTAGACCGAGTCTTTTCTTTGTGTGTTTTTTCTGTAGTTGCTTTTGCTTATTATTAGGTTTGCAGCTAGTGCAATTTTGTTTAATTCATGTTATACCTTATTTATTTGTATGCCAGTTTTATTTTGTGAACTTAATAAATGCAGTAAAATGAAATAAAGTTTGAAGTAAAGTTAGTAAACCAATTAATACATCATATTATTATACAAATATTTCATCCATTTATTTTGACTATATTTTATTTGTTAGGCACAGCCCCCTGTTTCTTTCTCCGATGAAGAGTTGGAGAAGTTATCTGATCGCATCCAGAATGCAGGAACAGAGGTTGTAAATGCCAAGGCCGGTGCTGTAAGTAAAAATAATATAAGTTAACAAAAATTAATGGTTTTTCAAATAAATGTAATCAAACTGAGGCTGGAAAGGTGCATAGTGTGGCCCCTCACTGCTTGATGCGAATCAGTGTACATGATTGTTAAAGCAAACAGGGTACAAGACAAAAAGAGTGATCTTGTACATTCCATGGTATTTTCTGGCAGGCAAGATACCTAACTTGTCTCATGACAAATTTTCTTATTTTGTATCATAATTTGGGTGGTGTTTTATTGGGGTTTTTTGCCCTACACCAATGTGTAATAAGCACTCAATATTAAGTACTTTCAGGGAGTCCTGTGGAAAAAAATCCATAGGCGTACTACATGGTTGGGATTTGAACCCACAACCCCTGCCATTCTAGAGCAGATATTTTACCCCTAGACCACCGAGTGTACCCAGTGAAAAGAGGCCAGTTTGAATCCTGTTATTAGCAGTGGGTACCATAACAACCTAATAGGTGTTAGTAAATTCATCAGGGACAAAAAATATCCCACTTTTTTATAACCCTACATCGATGTGTGATGACTGATGAGCACTGCACACTCAGTGCTTTCTTGAGATCTATGGGGACAAATCCACAGGCTTGCTATTTGACTGGGATTCGAACCCTCAACTTGTTTTATTCTAGAGCAGGTGCCTTGATTAATTGGAATGGGTTAAGTTTAAAGCAATTTTAACCAATTTGGTCAACTGGAAAAGGGCCTGTAATGTGGGTGTGCATCAGTTTGTTAAAGGTAGGGCCATAGATTGTTTTTTGTCTGTGTAATGCTTAATTACAGGCAAAATATAAAGAAAGATACAATTAAAGTCGCTTGTGAAAATTTCAGTTGAATACAGTGTCTACAAGTACTTATTGAGAAAATAGCCAATGTATTGTCATAAAGAACATTGAATCCATCCCTGTTTAGCGAGGTGATGGCGGGTACCAACTGCATTTTCGCAACAGCATTCCTGAATGGACACCAACACTTAAGAAATCTGAGAAGTGATTCATGCATGAATCGTTTCTCAGATACAAATGTTTTTGGGGTGAAAAATTATCCAAACCACGTAACTTAGATGGGAATCCTTTTTCAAAATAGTTTGTACTATCAACAGCTGCAGTGTTTCTCACCAAGTAAGTTGTTATGGTCATAAATTTTAGGATTGTTTACCAATTTATGACACTACCTTCAAAGCAATGATCCCAATCTAGAACTACCACTATTCATCTACAATAATTATATTTCTCTCTTTGACAGGGATCGGCAACATTGTCTATGGCTTTTGCTGCTGCAAGATTTGCCTCATCGGTGAGTTATACTTTTCTCATTACTGGAACCAGAACAGAAATATTAGTCAATACTACGCAAGATTTTACAGAGTCATGATTAAATACGATCGAGGAAAGTATCTATGGGTTTATGAGCCTGATACTGTGTTTCTGTTAGAGAAGCATGTGCTCCTTGGTAAAAATAAAGTATCTTTATTAGACATCTGTAGTTTGACTTTTCAAGTGGCATCATTTAGGAACAAATTTTGCACTGAATGACAGGCCTGAGGCCAGTGGTGTTAGTGTTGGGCCAGTGAACTTATGATCAGACAAGTCCGGCCGTCTGGTGTTTTTCAATTGAATAACAATACTTGTACTTCACTGTGTAATATCTTGAACAGAAACAAATTATATTGTTGACTTGAGTCTGAAAGACATCATTTAATCCTTTTGAGGAATGAAGTATACTTACTCATAAAGACAAATTATACAAATCTTCTCTTACATGTCTTATTGTAATTATCGTTCAATTAAAAACACTTAAATGCATGTTTTCAGGAATCAGGAAGTTTTTTCTCATTTTGATTGTGGTCTTGTAAACTTTTTGAGCTTCAAGTGGATTTTTCTTCCAAATTGGAGCCCTGGAGGAAATTACCCTGCAGCGACTTGAACAACTGTTTGAAACCACCCAACTGTAAGGTTTTGGTATAGTGACACAAACTGTGCACTAACCTAACTGGGCAAGCATTACATACAAAGTGTTGACCTGAGAACAAATGAGGTTCACACCAGGCAGGATTTTGAAACACTGTGTGGACTAACACATGCCACACAGTGTTTTCACTAGTGCACAGTGTTGAAGAGTGTGTATTTTTTGTTTTAAGTGCACAGAACAAAGGAGTGTCCACAGAGTCTATGTAACACAGAGCTGTCTGTTTGTATGTGTGTACTGTGTCGATGCATTTTAGTAATACACATAGATTTAAAGGCATAGTTTATCGTTAAAAACTGTAGTGGAGGGTATTGAATATTAATTTAGATTTAGCACATATTGTCTGAGCGATTGGTTTTTGATCGTTTCATGGAAACATTCCGTAATATCTTTTTGATTTGTGGAGTGTGGAAAATTCTAGTGAATATAGCCGTTTGCAGTTTGTAATAATCTCCCCTTGTGATTGATCACAGGTTTTGGAAGCTCTTAACGGCAAACAAGGCGTTGTGGAGTGCGCATACGTCAAGTCGGACATCACAGAGGCTTCCTACTTTGCCAATCCGGTGTTGCTTGGGGTAAGAACAATTTGCACTCGTGTTTTAGTAAATTTGATAGACAGGTAACTTTTCTCTCACAAAATGTCTATCTCAACAATTTCATTGTTTTAAGCTAATGAATTAATTGCATGAACAACTCTTTAAAATGATAAGGGGCAATTCTAAATGGCATGTGTGCCTGTAAACAAAACATGCATTTTGATTTTAAGGGGTTAGAAATGGTCTGTGAAGTTGTCCTTCTTTTTTCCTTCTTTTTGTCTAGAAAAATGGTCTTGAGAAGAATTTGGGCTTCGGCAAGCTGTCAGACTATGAACAAAAACTTCTCGCTGATGCTATGGGAGAACTCAAGGGCAACATTGCTAAAGGTGAAGAGTTTGTAAAGGGCAACTAGCATGCATCAGTCAATATCTCATCCCTGATTATATAATCAACTGTGTCCTTGAGGGCGCTTTATATATAGATCAGTGACTCCCGTTAGTAAGTATGACTGGATTGATACATATAATGAAACACAACAAACACAAATTGGGTTCTACAAATGATTGCCATACTTAGATAAATGTCAAAATAAAGCCAACTTTAATTCGCCGTAAAGGGGTTTGGTCGGTCGTCAAATCTTATATTTGAAAAGCCGTCACCAATTTCTCTTATTAGAAAACAGTAAACAGTTACTCCTTAAAATGCTTTCATTATATAAAAGTGTTATAAAAATGGATTGTAATTTCTTTGATGGTGTTTTGTGTTTCACATAGCAGCTTATCCCTCTTATTGTGTGGGTCTCTTTTCATAATTTGTCTTTTTATTTGAGTTTACCAACAAATTTCTACTCAATTTACACTCCTTGTTAGACTGTCTGGTCTGACTAATGTGTTTTGGCGACAAGAGTTTATTTCATTCAGCAAAACATGTCCTTCACTCGACACTTAACTATCTTTTAACCTTTGAATCGCCCAACAGTAAAAATATGGGTAGTTTTGTATCTCATGAAATTTAACATCTTAAGAATGTTTGTGTGATGTGAATAATAATAAGCCGCATTATAGATAGCGTATGAAAAATGTACCTAATTTATGCTCGTGTAAAACTTGCTTCAAAATGTTTGTCAGATGTAATTTATGATGTGGAATCTTTAAGATTTTGATATTTTCAAAGATATTTATGCATAGTTTTGAAAACTGCAGTTCATAAAAGAGAGTTTGTACCTTTTTTCTAGTATCTAATAACAAGTTTGGATATTAAGATTCAAAGTGTATGCAATAAGGATAAAGTTATTCACTTTACTTCTAGAGAGATTGGTATAATATTTTTAACATGAAGTTAAAAATATGGTACATATTTGTCCAAGGAATTCTTTATTTTTTTGTGATCTTTCAGTGTACTGAGGAGTGATTGCTAGACTATGATTTTTTTTAATGGATACAAAAATGGCAGAAACAATAAACAATTTACATGTTTGAACTCGGTGTTCATCTTAGAATAGCTTTTTGTTGATGTAAAGGTATTGCCAGTGATTTCTTGGTAGTACAACCCTTTCCTTTATAAACAAAGTCCAGTTTGAATTTCACATAAATTGTGAAAAAGACTTTAATTTTACTGAATCACAATGTAAAAACAATGCAATCCGATTTTCGGCATCATGGAATGTGGCTTCATTTTTGTTCACACGAAATGTGAACAAGGCTAGGGCTAAAGCCTTGTCCTTCAGAGATGAGAAAAATAAATAAAATCACAACTGCCATAATATACATTCATTTCTTTTTAATTTCTGTATAATTAAACCCTAAACCTCTAGCGTCTTCACGCTCCACTCTAGGATTGCTCAAAACTTAGATGTTTGGAACTGGATAAGATTTGATCACCAGTTTTACTAATAAGCAATTGTTATTTTGGCCTGCAATACAATGCAAGTCAGAGAACTCCTGTTGTAGGATTCAGGACTGTTGGTTTTTAACCCTTTAAGAGACCATTGGTTTCTGTATAATCATCACTTTACACCCAGAGATGGGTTTATTGTTGTCTTTTTGAAACAATTTTGTGTGTGTAAAAGTGTCTGAAAATAAGAAGAGATAAAACATAAATTTTGTTTTGTTTTAGAAACATAGATATAATGTTAACATAGGAAACTTTTCAATCGATGTCATGACCTTAACCTTGACCTTTTGGGTTGAATAGAAGTAGGTCAGACCTTGCAGCTGTTTGTGGCCGATATGGCATTTTGGTACAAGCTGTTTTAGGTTGCTATGGGATCTAAAGGGTTTAATGATCTACTGAATGCCATGCTCTTCTATGAGATTGTCAATCCAGTCTTGATAGTATGCTACTTTGGTGTACACTCCTGGCCTAAGGGGTAGTGCGCACCCACGTCCCCAGCTTGTAATGCCCACAACGTGCCATCGACCATCTTCCAGCTCGCATACAAGTGGCCCACCAGAATCACCCTGAAAAAAAATACAACAATTTCAGTAACAAATCCAAAATAATAAAGATACCAAGTTCTTAAATAGCCTAGGGGCATATCAAAGTGCTCATTATTTGTTTTTCAATAGGATAAGCAGAGCTTTGTTGTGAATTTTGAGACCCATTTATTTAGCACTTTTTAATGGTTAAAAAAGGGCTGCGCTGCATTCAGCAGCCACTGCCAGAAACACGGGGGGCAAACCTCTTCTCTTAGCGATAAGTGTCTTACTTTGGGGCAAAAGTGTCAAGACAATGACTTGAACCCACATTCTGCTGATCAGAAACACCAGAGCTTGGGTCCAGTGCACTTGACCACTCAGCCAGAACACGCCACAGCAAGAATAACCTTTATGCCTGCTGCAAATGAGAAGTGAAAATGCCACAGTTCATCAAGAACTCTCTTAACAAAACATTTTTTTTTTAATATCTCTGAAATCCGAACATACCTGACAAGCATCAATCTGTCCAGTTATGTAACCAGCACAAAACATGCCATCTGTGATCATTTTTGAGTAAACCTGTTCATGGTTGCATATCATTGGGTGCATAATCGGTACTTGGGCCTGTTGGAGTTTGATCGCTTGATTTCCTCCCACTGATAATACACAGACCACAGGTAATTGGAGGAGAAGGAAAACGAATGATTTGTCAATTTTTGAAACAAACAATAGTTGGGGGCAGTATCGTCTTGATCAAAGCAGGGCTGTGGCTCGCTCGTGCAGTAAATTGAGTGAGAGTTTATAAGACCACACCATGGATTACTGCCTCAAATGCTCATTACAACCTCACCTATGCAGCCACAGAGACCTTGTGAACTACACCATTAATGCAAAACACTGTGTGGACAAATGGAAAACGACCATTTGATGAAGAAGTTCAAAATTCCATGTACATTCACAGGCCTGAGTGCTTTGATCATGACGACAGAATCCCTTGAAACTAGTCAAAACAATTGGAGACTTAGGATTCTAGGTGGCTGCAGACAAACCAGGTAAACATTCATTGTTTAGATCGTTTCGAGAATGCCTAGATTTCTGAGAACAATTAGTTTACTTGGTCCCAATTTCATGGCTCTGCTTACCCTAAGCAAAGATTGGGTGCTTACTGAAGCAGCCTTATAAGATCAAATGGAAGATATACAAAATTACTGCATTATGATAAATGAAATTTCATCTAAGTAGTGAAAACAAAAATCTCTTGTCAATCTACTAGTTCAGTGCATTACTAATTGAGTGCATTTCACTTTAAATTTGTCTCTGAAAAATCCATGTATTTATACAGGGTTTGCCCTATACTTTCACATTTCACTAGTCCTTCAGCTTATTCACAAGTCCATAACTCATATCAAATAAACTGTTTTTTAACAGTAAACTAGCCAGTCGGACAACTTGGAAAAAATGTTGACTGGTCTTTTTGTGTTTTAACTCTATTTGGCCAGCGGACCACTGTTAAGGGAGAATGCTGATTTGTATCTAAACTAAAGTCGAGTTTGTTTAATAGTATATTTAAAAAACCTTCTCGCCTTCCTAACACAACTTACTTTCTGTGAGTCCCCATCCAGTCACAAAGCATGGCGTCTTATTAGTCATGTCCAATTCACGATCAAGGCAGGCCGTGTTGATATGCTGACCGTCCAATGGGATAGACCTATCCAGTACCAAGATGGCAGCATCATTCTGCAATGTGTTGGTATCGTACTCGGAGTGCTTGATGATTCTCGTAACTTTGGCACGCATCTCGTTCTTAGCTAGACTGAGAGTGAGGGTGTGTTTGCCGAGATGAACTTCCCATTTTGCTTGGTTGCCCCTGGTTTTTGAGATTTGTAAATGAGTTTAGATGGCCAGCTGATTTTTTAAATTCAAGTTTCAAAAGATTCATTTCCAGAGACACAGAGCATTTAGTCTTCTTACATCTCTGGCTTTGCAATAATTTAGCGGTTGAATTCTGCAAACTTCTTATACTTCACTATCAGTAGTATCATTAATTTTAGTTTTAAGGCCAATTTTGTTGCCATTCATTTGTAGAGTATTATAAACCAATCTATGACCTTCCTTTTAATTAAGATCAATCTCAGCTCTTTGTGAAATAAGCTACAGGTCATTAAAAACACTGTTTCATTGGATCGACTCATTCAAATTTATATGCAAAAGTAATGTAACCTTTGAGCACACCAATGTGCGTTTCCACCAAATTGAAATTTCTCAGTGTTTCTATTCTGACTGACTCTATGCTTCGATAAATCCAATGAGTACAACAAATAAAGGTAAATGGTACTCAAGAGGTGTCAGAGTTAAACAATTTATATTCTTCATTCCCAATGCATAATTATGTTAACCTTTTAGCCACTGGACCGCCCAGCCACCAAAAGCGATAAACCTTAACATGCGGTAGAAGGAAAAATTCACAAGCCTGTGTATTGCGATAAAACAAAAAATAACAGAAAAACACCCCAAAACATTAAAATAAAAATACATAGCCAGTTGGCCAAGTCAATGGCACTTGTTAAGATAATAATTTTGAATTCACTCCCCTTCACAGATGACTTGTAAAGATGGTAACGCTAATGATGATGAAATTTTGTAGCTTTCACCAACAACACGCTCATTTGTAACCAAACAAAAATTAATTGTCTTTCATCATGATGTTATTCAATGACACTATTTACAAATTAGACGAAAACTGTACAAAGAGCCTACATAATTAGCCTTTTAATTGGTGTCTTTTGAAAATTTGAACCACGGTTTTAGTAATTTACTGCAAGAGTCTTGGAAAACTAAACATCGTTTCAGCAAACTCGGGTGGTGCAGTGACTAAACGGTTAAGTTGTTGCTAAAACATATGATTCTATCTGCCTCTAGCCACCGGGCTAGCTTGATGGTCTTGTGTTTAAGACATCTGCTCTAGCAATGCAATCCGAGTGATTTGCCTGTGGTTTTGTCACAGAACTCGTTGAAGTACTGAGTGAGTATACAGTGCTTAATACACATCGTTGTAAGGGTAAAAACAAATTATAGGTACTCCAGAAACTTACATTTTCCCCATGAAGCAGTGAGCGGCCGATAGTACAATGTTGTCATGTATCAGTGTACCGCCACACGCAGCACCATAGCTTCCCTCCGAGTACTTGAAGATGAGCTGAGCCTGCCAGGGCCAACCACCACGTTCTGCCTCCTTGCCACCAACAACACGCCTCACAAAGTTACTCTGTTCAGGATTTCTTGTTCCGCAACCCGTTTCTGACATTTATGAGTGGGGGGGGGGGGGGGGGGGGAGAAGGGAAAGGTTAATTTTTATATTTTTTTAAATTTCAGATGGAGAATTGGATCTGGCCACTTTTCTATTCACATTTAAACTGTTTAGGGAGGCTTAAGGAGATATAACTGTCTCCGTAAAATTCCAACCCATACTTTTATAAAGAATTGTTATTTTAAGAACGTCCATTTGAAAGTTGCTCCCGATACATATTTTGCGCATCTAATGATCTCTCAAGGGGGGGACCAAAAAAGGAC
>JAUELU010000064.1:4972605-4994482 GCA_032357145.1 Evasterias troschelii | reverse complement strand
ATTTTCACAGGTTTGTTATTTTGTGCATATGTTGAGACACACCAAGTGAGAAGACTGGTCTTTGACAATTACCAATATTGTCCAGTGGCTTTAAGCTATGGCTGTGGCTATGGGCTCGAACAGTAATTGTTTGATTGTGTTTGTGTGTTTGTTCGTTTGTTGGGGTGTTTGTTTGTTGTGGTGTTTATTTGGGTTGTTTTTTTTTTTTTTTTTTTTTAATCTCAGCATATTGTGACGTAGGCTCAAGTCGCCAGGCATCGGGACTGGATGTCTATGGTAGCGTGAACACGGTGGTGTTGATTCCCTGCAAAGGTCTTTTCGTCAAACACTGGACCGGCAACGAGATGGAAGCGCGGCGGGATAAACCTCGGCTTACAGGGGAGGGGTGGATTATTTTAGACCGGAATCTTTATGGCCCAAAGTGGGCTCGATATTTTACCATGTGTACCTTTAACCATAAACTAGAAACTAGTGATACAATACAGACGACGGGAGACTATCTTCAAGCTGCAGCGGTCAAACGCCTTTATTCATTTATAATGCTCACGATTTATTATCAACCAATGGTTACAGTCATTCAGACAATAGCACTCTTACGTTTCTCTCTCGACTTCCAACTGTTCTGATTTCTTTATTCCCCCGATTCCGTCCCAACTTTGCACAGACATCCCATTTTATGGAAAAACTAACAGGCCGACAACGCAAATATCCTGTGCCATTGAGTATTATGTACAACTTCAAGCTGACCAATCACGTATTAGAACGATCTGTATACAACATCGTCCGTGAACTTTCCAGCCAATCGAAATAAGATATTACGTCATGGAACGTCTATCAATCTGCATACAATATTGTTCGACCTTGGGATAATTTAAACTCTGAACTATGAACTATTATGTAGCCTACTGCTACAAGTAATATCCGCTACAACTTTTTGAAGGGCTTGGGTAGATCGGTTTTGTGCTTTTAAATGCAACTAAAGTGTATCTGTTCTAACAAATCACGTGGTGCTTATTTATCGGGTTATCCAAAAGCAAAGGGCAATGTTATCTAACTCAATCCGGACACTGTTGATATTACGGTTTAATTTGTCATGGTCACCACATAGTCTGTGCCTGTGGAAATTGTTTGACAAATTTGTGGCCAAGCGCTGTGATCAGTTACTGATTGAACGATTGTAACTGCAAGTCGAAAAGATGGCCGTCTTGTTTTGGAAGTTTGCTCTGGTAGTAGCTGCTTCAATAACGGGCGTGACTGCAAATAATTATGACCCCCACGTTTATCCCGAACACGGGCCGTTCATCGAAGGCTGGTACGCCCGTATAACGGACTCATCCTCCCCACGCTCCTTTGGCGTTCTCTTCGGTCGAGTCTTGCCACGACCCTCGGAAGCAGTACCGACCAACAGCACAACTCCCCTGACGTATATTTCCATCATTCGAAGCGACGGCACTTCGGCAGCACCGTTCGTGGTAGCCGAGGCCTACCCGGACGAGGACAGTATCTCGGTGACGGTGTCCGGTGGCAGACCTGTGACTGGGAATCCAGACAACTTGAGTCCATCATATTTTGAATGGGTAGCTAAGCCGTTCGGATTCTTCAACGTGACGCCAGATTCGACAACGTTCGACTTTACAATTGGAAACGATCGCTTCTCTGGAAGCTTCGGGCCTCCATCTCCGTGGGGACCTCGCGGTGAAGGTGAGACCATGATTTTCCTCCGTCCATGTTTACCCGAAATGCTTCTAAATCGACCTTTATACTTGCACAACCGTTTACAGAACTCTTGGGGGTCAAGGTAATTATATAAACAAAATACACAGGGTACAATACCAATCAGCAATTACTCAATTTAGATGGAGCAAATTATGTAAAATACCTCACTTTCCTTTTAATAATGGCTTTTCCCTATCAGGGCCAGAGGCATGGCTTGGCAACGTACCGTTCATCCCTCTTCATTGGTTCGTCTATAGCCTAGCAACAACTGGCGACTATACCTGGGAGAATAAAGAGACGGGCCTCAGCATCCACGGCGATGGTACAATGCATCAGGAGAAGAACTGGGGAAACGGTTTCCCTCCTTCCTGGATCTGGATGCAGGGTGTCAACTCATCTTCCGTGACGGCCTTCGCAGGAACCTTCGGTGTGCTAGGGTTTGGCCCTCTATCGGTGCCAGCTCACCTCTTCGGTGTCAGGGACTTTAACACCGGCCTGGAGTTGAACTTCCATCCCGCCAATTCGGTTTCTCGGGTGACCACAGATGGCTGCTCTGGTGAGGTGTCCATAGAAGTGGTTTCGTTCAGGCACAAGTTGATCATACAGGCAAGAGCGCCACCATCGACCCTTCAGCAGTGTCTGAGAGGGCCCACCGAGCAGGGCTTTGAGAAAGTACTGGTTGAAAGCTACGCAGCAACGGTTGAAATCTCCGTGTATGAACGTAGGCTGTTTGGCTACCGGCTTTTGGGAACTCAGAGTTTCGAAGGGGCTGCTCTTGAGTTCGGCGGAGGGGATCTCTGTCAAGAAAATCCCTGTGTATAGAATTATGTAGCGTTTAACACACTTGGAATATTTTTAAAAAAATCAAAGTAGTTGTTACCAGTCTATAAAGATGTAGGCCTATAAGACTTTTTGAAGTGAAGCGAAAATATTCTTGAGCAAAAATTGATTAAGTTATGTTTGATAATTTAAACATTAATTTCTTCAAGCTTGACAACTTATGACGCACTTTTCATTTTAACACTACCGGAAAAGATTAAATAATGTTATTAGTATCCGTTATCTATTTTGTTGTCCATCTGTTTCTCCCAATCCATCACCTCCTCGTTTGAAGCTGAGATGTAGTACAAAATGTATGACATTTCCCCAAAATCGTGAGACAATAACAGCTACTCAGGCTGTTTTTGTTGTCGCCGTATGAGGCCGATATAGCGCTCTCTTTTGGCTTGTTAGATTTCTTACATTCGTAAGTTCGTGAGCACGTTTGAATAATTTTTGAGATACATTTTTTTTTTTTGGCTATACATTTGTGAATTTGCATCTCGGTCGGTCCTCTCATGATAGCAGACAATCGGCATAAACACACACAGCCCCCCAAAACACAAATAAATCAATAAAGCTAACTTAATTTTGGAAATTACTCCAAACATTGAAATGACCATAAAAACTGACTTGGTAAAGAGCACTAGAGAGCTATTACCATAAAACACTGTTAGAAACGCACACTTTGAACTAGGTTAAGAAAAAGCGAGTTAATTTTCACCCCAAAAGGTTGAATCTGAGACAGCATAGGTTCAGACATGAAGCCTTACTCAGGCATCTGAAAGCACAGAATCCTATGCAACAAAGATGACACTTCTTTCATTATAATTTAGCTTGCAACTTCGATGACTAATGATTAAGCCCATATTTTCACAGGTTTGTTATCATGCATGCAGACACTGGTCTTTGGCAATTGCCAAAGTATCTGCCTTTAAAGTGATCTCTGCTAAATAAATAAATAGTAGTGATATGATGTCTTTGGGTAGTTCTCACAGCTGATCATTACTCGGTCCAAATAACTTGAGACCGGTGGGGCCGAGCGAAAGATGATTCCCACGAGGTATGATGATTCTGTAGATGACGTGCCCGTGTCCAAGTTGCTTTTCATTGCAACACTCATCATCGTGTCACTTTCACTTTCTCAAGACCGTCAAAGTTCCTTCACTGCTGAAGTCCTCTGTGTTGGGACCTAGATTACCGTGAGATGAAATGTTCTCTGATGTCCCCATAATTATATGATTTGACGTCATCTTTTCGCTTTGTTCACGTTGTTTTCAAGACGTGACTCATGGCTATTACCAGGGGGTTGCATCAGATTGTCATGGCTTGTGTTAGGATTTATTTTCTGGAAAAATCACTCGGGACTAACTCTCCCTCCTAAATGCTATGTGCATGGGGCTGGTGAAAAAAAATAATAAAGGTTTGAATTATCGTCTAACTAACAAAATATACGTTTGGTCTGCTATTATTTTTTGTAAAATTTCTCACTTGGGGATGATGGTTTTGTGGTAACTTTATTCGAAACTTGATAACATTTTCAAACTTGTTTAGAAAACTTTCATTTGTAGGACATATGACAGCTGTGGCATTATTTATTGCTTTATATTCTTATTTTTGGTTTTTCTTTTTATTGGTATGAATCATTTGGTGTGCTGATGTTTTCTTCCAAAGTTTCCGCTTTTCTTGCAGCGTTGGCAAACAAACAAAACCCGAAGTGTTTATTATGAGTGACTGTATATCGATCGTCAAACATGATTTGGATGACGTCTTAAAATTTCTGTTCATGTTGTTGCAAGCAGAGGCGAAGTCTTGGTTTCAAGACGCTCCAGTTGTGTATTGTCACGAAAACCTATAGTAGCGCCCTCTAGTGTAGAGTGGTATGGTTCATGATTTCATAGCGGTTTAGGTTTCGTGACTAAGCGCTCTTTTTTACAACACTGGAGCGTTTTGGAAGCAAGACTATTATATAGTCGAGGTGCGGCGTGCTGAAACAAAACTATGATGTAATCGACAGTAATAGACTTAAATGGGCGTGTCAAACATGTGCGGCCCTTTGATTGGTCAATCTGTTGCCATTGCACAAGTACCTGGTAATAACTGTTGGATAAAAGCTGGCTTCCTCTCTCGCATATTTTCTTCACAGTCTTGTCGTCGAGATTCGGTAAAGGTGAGTTTATACTTGTTATCCGTTTCCGAGTTTCCTGTACTTTTCCACAGTTTTTAGTGATATGACTGTAGAAAAAAGGGAAGAGATACTTGACACAACTACTTTATGCGATTTGTAAACGTGATCTGCAAACTGTTTTACCCATCGATTTATCTGGATGTAGATAGATAGAATGTTCACTCGTCGTTGAATGTGTGTTCCAATGTTTAAAAAATATAAACACAATGCAAAGTAAGCCGCAAATGGCGTGCCGCGACAAATCCATTTAAATTACTTCCATCATGACGTGAATGATATATTTGGAAAATGAATTATAGTGGAAGCGTTGGTAGTCCTGCAGCAGTCGCCAAATGCCAGAGGTGTGGCACACCACCAGAGCAGTAATAAAACTTGTTCCTATTTATTATTAAAAACTAACAATTTTCTAGGAACTACCAACACTGCAACAGACTAGGAGGGGGAGGGGTTCCCCTCTCGCTTGTAGACCATGTATAGTATAATTCTAAAAACTACAGGCTCCCTCGCTCATGGGGGAGCCTTATTGTTTCTAGAAGTAGACTAGCCCGAGTTACTGAGGCGCTGTATTCCTTTATTTGAAATTTTGATATCTTCGGTCACCGAAGATGTCAAAAAAAAATAAAGGAGTACACACAGCGCCTCAGTTTGGTCTACATCGCTCAGAACCCCCCCCAAATACATGAACGAAAGGTTTAGTGCATTAGATAGCCCCCTAAATTATGTCTTTGCCCCACCCATAGTCTATAGAGAAGGACATTTTTTTATATGCCTCACCCAAATGAAAATATCTGGTTAAGCCATTGCTACACACGGTAGGTGGGGCTTTACTGTCAATAATGACTATGTTCCTTCGAAACTAACCTCATATAGTTGAAAAGTTGTGTCCCGTTGTGTTTTAGTACATTTTATTTGCATGATTTTGTGTTGGATTGGAGGGGAGGGTATGGTCTAGCATGATGATAGCCCACAGTCCATTTGGCCAAATGCCAGAAGTTGGTTTTGTATGGGTAGGAGGTATGGCATGGACATGATGGAAACTGGTCAACCCGTATTCCAACCAACTCATATTCTGACCAAAATATAAGTATGTAGGGGCCTATGATGATGTTTATGAAACAAATATTCCCCAAAATGTGAGGTTGCATTGAAACTAATTGCCTAGTAGGAATGGCCAGCCATTACGACACAATGTTTACTGTAGTAATTGATGAAATAGGCCCAGTGTTATTAACAAGTGCTCCTTTTTTAGCCTTTTAGAAAGACTTTGCTTCAAATTCAGTAGTAAACATTCATTGACAAACAAATTATAATAAATAAGGACAAATATCATTCCAAATAAACTGGAATTTTGTTTTAGAATGAATGCAAAACATTAAATGATAGTATATTTGGTCTCAATTGTTGAGAACTGGCTCCGTGGCAGTGAAGTTAATAACGAGAAGTCCCCTTGATCCACTAAGCGAAAGTAGTAGTCCCGGCCAATTTCCTACCTTACGCCCAGGTAGTAGTTTATAAGCAGGACAGTTCTTTTCAGAACTAAGAAGTCTCCTAAAATTCTGAGTAATCTACTCCGCGGCATGATAAAATAGCAAGACAAGTCCTCGAAGAACAAAATCTACCTAGCAAGTACTGAAGTACACATGGTGTTACCGTAAACCAAATAAGATACCTCGCCATGCAATGACTCAAATCCCATATTAATTGATTGCTTTAAGTATTTTATTCAGACATTCACATTGGAGGGTATTTAAAAATATAAGAATAAGCAAAATGTACACGATTGTATTCATTTAGGCACTGGCATCTGCACTCAGAGGGTGCTTTGGGTGAATGCTTGGTGTGGTCTTGAGCATACAATAGCAAAAAGGATTGGACGAAACTGATTGGTGAATAGTGCAAAATGGCAATATTTATAACGTAGGCCATGTAATGGTTTGAATAATGAATGCTGTATGACCAACAATCTTCCAATCAAATAACAACTATTATGTGCTTCATAATGCCTGCTATTTGTTTTGGCCGATTTCACAAAGAGCTAAAGATTGATCTTAAAGATTGATATTACACGGTCGGCCAATGACTCCCATAAACGGCAGACCGTGTTAGTTCGCATGGTATAAGGAAAACCACGCAATTTCGAGGCATATTTGTGTGGATCAATGTATTCTACTTTTAAAACATCTTTCTAACCGTATGCATTTCATAACAAACAGTTACAAGCGCTTTTTATTAGACCAATTCGCTCGATCCAAGGCAACGTGTCCCTTTAACTGTGTATCAATCTTAGCTAAGCAAAGTGTGATATCACAATATAAATCACTACATGTATGGTATAACTGACAAGAGTTTCGCTTGTGATGCACCAGGGGTCGATTTCACAAAACTCTTCCTAACTTAGGACTAGTCCTAGGCAATGCTAAGAGATAGGACTCGTCTTAAGTTAGGACCAGTACTTAGGACTGGTCCTATCTAGTTTTGTGAAATCGACCCCTGATTTTCATACACACATCCAAGCAAATATGTTAGGTATGCGATTTTTGTTTTCTGCATTACAGAATAGAGAAAATATTTACTAGATTTAGACCTCCCTGAACATAGCTGTGTTGCTAACAAAGAAAATGCGCAGTTTGTGCACCCAAGTTTTAATTTTGTGCTCAAATAGACTATACGCTAGCATACTGCATTGGAGAAGGTGCTGTACAGACAATTCCCAGCATGAAATGCAAAACTGTTGTCTCACCAATAACTACACCCACATTGACCTTGTCCTAATCAACAGATAAACATCAGGGTACATGGTTCAGTGACTCACATCAATGTGGCTTTAACCATTGGTGATTTTTTTTGAAGAGGAAGTACAATTTTACCCTGTAGTACAGTTTCATTGCTACATGTATACAGTGCGAGTCAAAAAAAAATTATACACTTTTAAAATTGCCCGTTGTTTTATGGTGTAGCAATATAGATAATACATTTTCATATTTACTTGTAAAGGCACTCTTCCTGCTTCTTTTGGTGCCAGTTTCACTGGATTGAATTTCATGCTTGACTGCACACAAGGCAATTAAGGGGGCCAGGTAAAACTTTGTATCACACATGCGCCAACTGCTCTGCTGTGATCTGTCAGTCCTTGGACGACCAGAATGGCCTTTATTGAGGTTTTGGCTTGTTCCTGTGTTTTGGAACTTCCTAACCGTAACATTAGCACACTGTTGCACAAGTTGGCCATCTTACGTTTGGGAACTGGTGGCGAAAACTTTGTAAGACATCTATGGCACTTTGGGTGCAGGTAAATTCACTGACCAAGAAGGCCCTTTGCTGGGGTGTGAACTGTGGACGCACCATGCTTCAACAGTACCAAGTAGGCCTACTGACACCCTTGCAAGCAAGATCCACGTAGCTGAATTGATTATGCAATCCAAGACCAGAACAAAGACAATGATTGTGTTCTTTTTAATTGTCTCTTTCTTATCCAAGCCTGACCAGTTGGCGCATACCAAATTTCACCTGCCCCCCTTAATTGCCTCCTGTGCAGTCAAGCATGAAATCAAATCCAGTGAAACTGGCACCAAAAGAAACAGGAAGAGTGCCTTTATGAAAGTATATTTTCTATATTGCTACACAATAAAACAATGGCCAATTTTAAATGTGTTTAGTTTTGTTTGACTCGCAATGTAGTGTTCATTCATTCCAAAATTCCAAAGATACATGTATTGTTTCATAAGTAGGCCCTACTGCTTTCAATTTTAGTTACATCAATACAGTTTACATGTAGTTAAACTCCATTAATTCAAATTGTTGTCATCATACATGAAAAAGAGAGCTTAGAGGTTTGTGACACTTTTTGAGTCATTTTGTGTATGTGTATACTGTATGTGTAGGGGGGGGGGGGACTTTGACTGGAAAAGTACTTTGAGTTTAACTGATGAAGTACCTTGAACTATGAGGAAATAAGTTTACAATTTGTGTGCTTGTTGAGTTCCATTTATGACTTAAAAAGCAAGTATACAACAGTTCTTTTGTAGTTGGGCCTGACTCAAATGACTAGATTCAAGTAAGAACATAGTTCTAAATTCAGTAATATTACTAGCAAGTTTATATTTAATATTACTTTTCTGTTTTTAGGCTGAACATTCAAAATGGCTGACAGGACCAAGCGAGGCAGCACCGCACCTTCTTTTGTAGAAGGGGGGGCCCACGATTCCATCTACAGGATTCCTCCTTACTACTTCATCCATGTTCTGAATCACAATACAAATGTCACCACAGTGGAGATTGGTCCTCGCACTTATATCAGGCAGGATCATGAAAGGTAAAGAGACAATCACATCTCTCCACCCATTTCCAGGCAACATGTCATCAGCTTTCTCTCTCAATAAACCTTTCAATTGTTAATAAACAAACTGCACTGTTTGGCATGGACTGAGTACTGAATGTTAGCAAAACATTTAATCGCTAACATTCAATCGTGATGGGTGTTGTGACAAAATTCAACATTTTCTGCAAACTTTCAATTAAATAAAATCCCTCCCATGATTGTTTGCTTTGTTTCCAACAAATTCAACACTATGTTTGAATATTTTTGTAAAAATGTTACAAACTGTGGCTATTTTGTTCTAGTTATGCATTAATGGCTTTCTATAGTTTTCCAGCCTCGATTGGCAAAAAACTTGTGCTGTGACGTTGCAAAAGAAATGTCTATAGATCCCTTGCATTGGCTGCTATTGCTGAGTGATGAAACATGCATGAAGAGCTATCATTGGCTGAGAGTCTTGCGCTGTGAAGCGCAGACACTATGCACGTTTCCATTGTTTGACATCAAAGATGGAGGCCAAGGCAGTGGGTCAATAGACTGTGCAAGTCTCTTCCTATTGAAAACGTTTGAATTGAAAATACCAATTGCAATTTGTTATAAATACAATGTCAATTAGTACAAAACAAAATTAAAACTTGGCTGAGGATGCTTAATTTTGAGAAACCTCATTTGCCAATTACACCCGAGTTAGATATGAATGAACGAGACTTGCACATAGTGGTTTGCTGGTCCAATGACGATAAGCACCTAAGGTCCCAATTTCACAATAAGTAAAGCACAAATGGTTTTGCTTTAAAACCAGAAAAAATTACTAGCAAAATACCATCATGCCCGTTGGAAATAGGTTTCCTGCATATTTTTGCTTAACAGAAAAATGCTACCTGCAGTTGTCTGCTTAAGCAGGATGTATAAAATTAGATCCTGTGGACAAGTATAAACTCTGGCAGGTGGCCCATTTTGGCTTGTTCATTGCCATGGTAACAGCTGTTTTGACTCATAATTTATCTAAACTGTTTATTACTCAACTTTGTTGTTCTTTATAGAGTCATCTGCGGTCCTGAGAAGATGGTCATGGTGCCACCCCGTCATTATGCCATTATTGAGAATCCCGTACAGCGCAACGAGGATGGCACCGTGATCGCTGATAAGAGCGGACAGATCAAACTCAGTCATGCCGATCAGGAGATTCGCCTCACTCAGGACCCATTCCCACTTTACCCTGGAGAAATGCTCAAACAGGTGAGAGTGATGGTAGAGTTCTTTGATTTGATTTATGGAGGATGCATTGGCTGCCATCGCTGAGGTCAAACAATCGAAACTTGTACATGAACATCTATGTTTCTATATTGCATAAAATGTGACATGGGATGAATGAAACGGATGAAAGATCCCATGGATTTTCATCCTATTTTGCTATTTTTTTAACCTTAACTTCACCTTTTTCAGCCCAAATTCATAGAGGTGCTTAAGCATAAGAAGTAATTAAGTACAAAACAATTTTGCTTACCAGAGTAAGGTTACCAGCCAAAATACCATATCACGTACCATTTCTTGTTGGTGTCACTGCTTACTCTTGCTGAGAAGAATTTTTAAAAGAAATGTTCTCTCTTTAAACAGCTCCATAGAGCTACTAAGCACAACAAATTAAGCTCATCAAAATATAGATACCAGCCAAAATAGCAATTCACATGTTCCATATGTGACTGGTATCCTTCTTATTTTTGTATAGCAGAAAATTGTTCAGCAATATTTTCTGCTTTAAAGAGTCTCTGTGAAATTGGGTCCCGATTAAATAAAGGCTAGTCTTTTAACCCCAATTTTATTTCATGGATTTAAGAGTATACATGGTTTCTTTCAATAGGCCGTGACCCCACTGAAAGTTGTGCCTGCCAATTCTGCCCTCCGCCTCCGCTCGATCCTTGACTTTGAAGATGATGAGGGAGAGAAGCGAGTGGCTGGAGATGAGTGGCTCTTTGAAGGCCCAGGAACTTACATTCCCCGTAAGGAAGTTGTCGTGGACGAAACCTGCCGCGCAACAATCATCAAGGCCAACCAGGCCATTAAGCTTCGTGCCAGGAAGGAAACAGTGGATCGACAGGATGATGAAAGGGTGACGGGAGAGGAGTGGCTCGTGAAGAAGGTCGGAGCTTACCTCCCTGGAGCATACGAGGAAGTTGTGGGTGTGGTCAATGCTTACGTACTTACAGACAAGGTGAGTGCTACTTTATTTCAACTTACAGATTTAAAAGAAAACATGATCCTCTTCTTCCCTGATTATGGAGACTTTTTTCCCAAAGTATTTCCAAACACCTTCCCTGATCGCAAGAGGAAAATGTGAACAACTCTGACAGTCATGTCATTTAGTTTTTTAAAAAAACATCACCGGTTCTTTTCAGAACCACCACAACTCATCAGAGATTTGAATGTGCATGATGTTACCACAAACCTTACCAGAAGAGAAACCCAGTTACTCTGCAAGGTTCTGATTGGAGGTCCAAATTGACCCAGCCTTTTCAGGCGATCATATGGGGTCACTAATGTGGATTGAGTTTTCAGTCCCTAACTGACAGGGTGGGTTTTCCAATGAATAATTCTCAGGGGTTTTCCTCCCACATCTAAACTGAATTTTCCGATTCTTCTCTCCATTGGGTTCTTGGCTAGTACAATGATTAAGTTCGCTTTTCTGAGAGTCCTTGGCTTCACAACCAGAACAAATGAAATTAAATAAAACAGTTGTTTGCCTGAATATTCTTGCCAAAAGTATGGGTAGTAGAAGTATAGTTGCTGTTTATTAAGTAAGAAATGTGACCTCTTGTATTTTTCTGATTTTTACCTTCATCAACAGAAAGCACTCCACGTCAGAGCCACTCGTACCTTCAAGGATGAGAAGGGTGTGGTCAGGAAGAATGGAGAGGAATGGCTGATCACAATGAATGAAACAGAGGCACATATTCCACAGGTTTATGAAGAGGTAAAAAGACAATATCCAAATAAAAAAAACTTTGTTGTTTGTTAATATTATTGGATTGATGTGAAAAGAAATCAACTTGCTTGCGTTATATTTCTGTTTGTTTGAGTTGTATATTTGGAAAGTTTGTTTGGTTCCCTGAGGAAGCATCTTATTAGATTTTGACTTTATAACAATTTTACTTTATTTGTTATACAAAAGGAAATTGGAATCAAAATATAGGTCCATGTTTGATAACTTGATATTAATTTTATAAAATCCATTTTGGTCATACTTTTTATTTTGCTTTAATTATTATTATTTTTTGGGGTTGGGGGTTAGGACATACTTTACATTTGTCAGTAAAAAGTAATATTTATTGGTCGAGAGGAGCCAAACAAATATGTACCGAAGAGTTTTAAAAGGGCCTCCCTCTTTGAACAGGCATGTGATTTTCAGGATTCCTTGGTTCTACATTTCTTGAAAGAAGTAAAGCAGTCAACAAATGGTGAAAGAAACATTGTGTCCAAACCTGTAGGGCATTTTCAGGCCTGATCACATTTAACAAATCTCATCCCTGTTTTAAGCGTTTTATTAATCCAAGTTTCTGATTTGCAGGTGGTCGGTGTCGTAGCCATCACTACACTAACCAACAGACAGTACTGTGTGATCCTGGACCCTGTAGGAGCCGATGGCAAACCACAGCTTGGACAGAAGAAACTGGTCAAGGTACAAATATATTTATTAAATAGGGAGACCGCCAACAGTAGAGCTACACAGCTCAGTTGTAAAAGCACCAGCACGTTAATCTGATGGTCGTAGGTTCAAGTCCCACATTGTAAATTTTTCTTTGTTCAGCTAAAAATTATTTAAAATTGACCAAGTCAGTTTATTTTATGGCTTATTACTTGACATAAATTAAGAAACAGAAAATTGTAATTGATTTAAAGTGTTTCTCCCTCTCTCTCTGTCTGCTCCACTACAGGGTGAGAAGTCTTTCTTCTTGCGCCCAGGAGAGCATCTTGAGAAGGGAATTCAGGACGTGTACGTCTTGGGAGAGGACGAGGGTCTCATGCTTCGCTCTCAAGAAGCATTCAAGGACACAGATGCAGTAAGTTTGAAAAACTTCAATGTAGCTGCTAAGAAATTGCAAGAATATGTGAACAACTTTAGTCACAAAAATGGATTGTAATTATTTGATTCTCCTATTATTTTACTGTTGGAGTTTGTATGCGAACATCAATTTCAAATTACTGTTGTGAGTTTTCAAATTCTACTGTTGACAAGTTATGAAGTTCCTCAAAATCACTGTGTGGAAATGCTTGAATTTTATGGATTTGGCAGTGAACCAGTAGCCGCCAGTCACCCACTCTTAACCCTTTAGAGACCATAGAGGCCACTAGTGGCTTGTACCAAAACACCCATAGCTGCCGCAATCGGCCAAGAGTTTAACCTACTTCTATTCACAGAAAGAGGTCAAAATAAAGGTCATGGCCACATATAAAATTTTCGGGATTTTATCATGTTTATGGATTTGGCAGTGAACCACGTCCTTTTCAGAACAAACTCTTAGCATTATTTGTTTGCGTATAACAGGATGTTGATCGTAAGCCAGGTGACAAGTGGATGATCCGTGGGCCCAAGGAGTACGTCCCTCCAGTAGAGGTGGAGGTGGTTGCCAAGAGATGCGCCATCCCACTGGATGAGAATGAAGGTATCTATGTCAGAGATACCAAGACGGGTAAGGTAAGATATCAAAAATCCAATACAAAAACAGATTTGTTTACTGATGTAACTTAACAATTCCACAGTTACTCAAGTTATATTTGACCACTCGCATCAGATGTTTGTCTTGCTGAACGATTTGAGGGCTAACTTGATACATTGAAAATTGTTGCTGATAACATGTGTAAGTCACTCTAACAGTTAACTCTTTCAGCCCCAATGGTGATTTATGTCGACTTTGCACTTTATCCTGGCCGAGGCCCAGTGGCAACTTTGGTTGACTAAGATAACATCTTCCAAAAAGTACTCAAGCCTGAGCTCAAAGGCCATTTGTTAAAAAGCTGTAGTTTCGTCCATGTTCTTCCTCCATACTCAAGCTTACCATAATTGGAAAAGGGAAAGATTCAATCCTTTCAGTGATGGTAAAATAAAGCCTGGTTGGTATTGGGCAATCTCTTCAACTTGGTGTGGAAAGATCCAAAATGGCAAACACATACAGAAGGCCATATAGTTGTTTTTAAAGAAAATGTTCAGAATTGGTTCAGCAGGAAGCAATACTTTTGCAGTTATAAACATGTGTTCTATGTCAAGGATTTTATGGCAGTGATATGACAATTTGCCGGATAAACATTTTTTATTTGCTTGGGACAAGAGTTAATATTTTTGAACATATGTTTTTTTCACCCTGAAGGTGAGAGCCATCACTGGTGAGACCTACATGCTGAGCCAAGATGAGGAGCTCTGGCAGAAGGAGCTTCCCCCCGCAGTGGAGGCCCTCCTGCTCAGCATGAAGGACCCTTTGGCTGACCGTGGTGATAGGAGCTCTGGTGGACGGGATAAACAGCGGGAGAAGACTCGAGTTGTAACGTTCCGTGTTCCTCACAACGCTGCCGTGCAGATATACGACTACAAGGAGAAGAAAGCGAGGTAGGGTAAATTTCAAATTTACAAATTTGTGCTGTTTTGTTTCATTGATATGGCCTTTTTTTTCTTTTATATGAGTATAAAGTTTAAAATTCATGAGTCACTGCATGACTGGTCTTTACTGGTCCAAAAGTTTGGTTGTTCAGTTATTGAAGGCAGAAAGCTTGCTAAAATGCGAGCAAGGATAAATGCCGTGGCGGGAATTACAAATTTGCCTTCAATGACAAAGTTGAGTGCTTACAAAAATGTGTGTTTATTATGACCTTTTTCAAGGCAAGTAGGTTCCTCGAAGCACCTTACACTAGTATTCCCCCTGTCTACTGGGCATTCCTGAAGCCATCTCAACTCCTTGGGAGTATGCAGCACCAAATGGGCGCACAGGTTGCTAATCATTCACATCAGCAATCTCTACTCGGGTACCCATTTACTGTGGAAATCTACATTCAATCAAGTTAGCAATCATGCCAGCATGGTGTTTGATTTTTAAGTAAATATGCAAGATCCAATTTTGTTCACTTTTACCATAGACTAGTAATACTTCATATTTGAGGAGATAATTATATCATCTGTTGGCTCTCTTCAGGGTTGTGTTTGGTCCAGAGTTAGTCATGCTTGGCCCAGATGAGCAGTTCACCCAGCTGAGTCTTTCTGGAGGGAAGCCCAAGCGCCCCAACGTCATCAAGTCCTTGTGCCTTCTCCTCGGCCCTGATTTCTGCACTGATATCATCACTATTGAGACATCTGACCATGCCCGCCTTCAACTTCAGCTGTCTTACAACTGGTAGGTTTTTCTTAACAGTTCTTGATAATCTGTGTTTCTGTTTTGAAAGTTTTTGTTTCTAAGCTTTCTTAGTAAATGGTACCCTTGAGCTCGATGGAGTGTTCAGTTCGAGGTATTTATAATTCAGGATTGGTAGAGCTGACAAAATAGTCGCAGACATTGTCCATGTTTTGTGTGATCAACCATATATACATGTACATGAAATAACAAACCTGTGAAAATTTGGGCTTCATCCGTTGTGTGAGTCAGGACACAATAGTGAAAAATCATGCAGAGTTTTCAGCATGTGAACACATTGTTCTTAATTTTAGTTGCAACAAGTGAAATCAGCTGTTGATTTTTTTTTAGGTTTTCAGTTAGTTTTCTCCAATATTGCTACATTTAAGAGAGAAATATTTCACAGAATTTTTTTTTATAGTATGCACTTCATGATCAGTGAGCTTTCAGGCTAAAATGATATTTTGTATCCTTACCAATTCTGTATAATAACCTTTAATTATGAATGTTTATAATAATGTTTTTTTTTGCGACCTTTTCATTTTAGATAAATTTTTCATCAATGTTGATTTATTATAGTTTGGATCATTAAAAAACATGAGCATTATAAAGGAGAGGAAGTACTATGTAACATTAAATGTTTGTTTAAGAGGTACACCATTACGCAGACTAAACTTTTAATAAGTATCGTGAAACAAAAACCACATTTAAAAAAGAGACTGCCATCATAAACAGCCTCAAATGTTTTCCTTCTCCAGGCATCTTGATGTTAAGAAGGAAAGTTCTCCGGTAGATGCTGCTAAACTCTTCAGTGTGCCTGACTTCATCGGTGATGCCTGCAAGGCAATCGCCTCTCGCATCAGAGGGGCTGTAGCTGGAGTTGCCTTTGATGATTTCCACAAGGTAAGGAGATAAAAAATAACGTGATAATGATGATAATAGCAGTTCTTATATAGCACTTTACACACTAGGGGTCCCAAAGCCGTTATGATTTTTCTATAGTTATACAGAGCTATGATTTCAATTATAAGACCCATTCATGTAGCAATACTTTACAAGGTGCTTACAAGTTTAATGCAAGCAACCATACCAGAAACACAAGGGGAAACCCCTTCTTATAGTGAACTGGTTACATTTTTACATGCATTACACAACACACATGATCTATAGATTTGCATCTTGTTCAAAGGACGAAGCAGCCATGGTTAAGTGTTTCGCTTAAGGACACAAGTGTCAAGACCGGGACTCAAAACCACACTCTGCTGATCAGAGACATCAGAGCTTGAGACCCCAGCTCTGGTGGTTAAGCCATTTGGTTATGACACTTGTGTCTTGAACAAGATGCTTTACTATAATTGCTTCTCTTCACCCAAGGTTGATATCGTGTTTGAAAAAACCTTTGGAGCCAAGGGCTGTAAACTCTCCAAGGAGCTGAGAAAGATTTTAGGAATATTATTGGCCAATTACCAGGGCACTAATGTAAAGCGCATTTATACGCTACTGTAAATCGCGCTATATAAGAACTAAACATTATTATTTCTCCCTCAATTCTTCCACAGAATTCTGCAAAAATCATTCGTGCCTCCGTCTTCGGTATGGACGAGAACCTGAAGGTACGGGATCGGTTCCACTTCCCCCAGAACAACATGGTCATCACCAGCATTGACATCCAGTCAGTGGAGCCTGTCGACCAGCGCACACGAGATGCACTTCAGAAGTCTGTCCAGCTGGCTATAGAGATCACGACCAACTCCCAGGAAGCTACTGCCAGGTAAATACGGGCAAACTATTTGACAATTTCTTCAAAATTTTATGTTAAATTATGAACCTACGGCCAAATCTGTCAGTTGAATTGAATTCAATTCAATTCAGTTCAATTTATTTGTTCATCATATAAAACTACTGTTAAAACAATTTATGGCACTGGGTAAGAAGGAATTTTTGAATCTTTTTGTTTTAAGGCCAAGTTGTCGAATCCTACCTGTTCTATTGGTTACAATCAATGAGAGTGTAGAGTTAATGCACTGCCTCGACAATTTTAAGGTTGAGGGTGTCCCACCCATAACAGAAATATATTAATATATAAATTGAACTTTTGTATTTAACTTCAGAACAAAATTGAAATTGTGTTTTAAGTTAAGACACTACAATATGGAATACAGTTTTATGTCCCCTGGATGTTATATACACTATCAGAAATTTGATATAAAAATAAGTTTCCAAAAAGCAAAGTGGTTCAACAAAGAAATGGTCCAATAAACATAACATCACAAACAGAAATACCAAGCAGAAACTCAATTTGACATTTACGTTGTTGTTGATGACAGACACGAGGCTGAACGTCTGGAGCAAGAGGCCAAGGGTCGCCTGGAGCGTCAGAAGATCATGGACGAAGCTGAGGCAGAGAAGGCTCGTAAGGAGCTCCTCCTCCTCCAGGCCAACAGCGCGGCTGTAGAGAGTACCGGTCAAGCTAAAGCCGAAGCCCAGAGCCGTGCCGAGGCCGCTCGCATTGAGGGTGAAGCAGCCGTTGAGCAGGCCAAGCTGAAGGCTGAGGCTGCTAAGATTGAAGCTGTGAGTTATTTTCCGATTTAGTTTTTAATTTTCAAAATTTTATTTTCATTTAAAATCCTACTAAACCATGTCTAAAGTTATCTTTGAATGACAAAACTAAAGCAGTAAAAATATATGTGAACTTGGTTAAATAGGTTATGAAAAGTGTTTTAACTCTTTCTCATAAATTGTGTAACTTCGCCTAAAGTTATCAAATTTTCCCTGATGAGATTCCCGTTCCTAAAATCTTCTTCTAGTCAGAAAACAAATAGAGGTATAATTGTTTTTAAAATCAGTCTTGAAAAAACAATACATTGGTTTACACATGTGTAAACTGGTAAAAAGCACAGAGAGAGGGAGAGAAACAGAAATAAGCAACTTTGTAAAACATCCCGTTCATCACAAGTTTGACATCGAGTTATTTCAACTATTTTAGGTAAACAAAATTTAATGAATGGCCCTTGTTTAAATTTCTTTGTGACAAATCTCCCTCTCGTCCAGGAATCCGAGCTGGACCGTCTCACCAACGCCAGGGAGGCTGAGCTGAAGTACATCACTGAACAGAACGAGATGGAGGTGAACAAGGCTGGGCAGATGTCCGAGATTGAAACCTCCAAGTTCAACAAGATGGTCGAATCCATCGGCTCAGACACCATCAAGGCCATTGCTGTGTCAGGCCCCGAGATGCAGGTAGGTTTCAGCGGGTATTAATTCTAGACTCAAACTGTAAAGGCCAGGGCCCAGTTTTATAGAGCAGCTTAAGCACACAATTTGGTTACAAATTTTCTGCTTAGCGAAAAATTAACAGGATACCAGTTAGAAATAGAGTATTGGACGTAGTATTTTGGCTGGTAACCTTATTTTGGTATGCAATTATTGTGTCATGCTTCAGCCACTTTTTGTGCTTTTAAGCAACTCTTTGAAATTGGGTCCAGGTTAAAGTGGTGGAAGTACTGATTAAAAAATAGCTTAGTCTATGTCTACGCTTTTAGCTTTTAGGCTAAACTTCACATTACAGTACACTGTGTACACTGTGTAACGCACAGTGACATTGACTTTCAAAATGGCATAACCAAGATTATTCAAACTTTTGTCTGAATTCAGACTTTTTATGTCAGCCTGGTGAATAAAAAAAGCCTTTCAATTTTCCACAAAGACTACATTAGAATCTACTTCACTAGTGCTAAGGACACTGTTCCTAAAAGCCCTTTGAGTTCTAAACCCTCCCTAGGTTTTACCAAAAGGTAGAAATGCCATCATTTCATTTCAACATACATGTAGGCCCACCCCTGTCCTAATATTTGGATCCAACATTTACAGACTTTTTTGCAAGCAATGACTCTCATCCCTGATTATTGTGATGATGATTTCAGGTGAATAAGGTCATTACATTGTGGGTTTAGATAGTAGTATTTATAGAGCATTCATATGCAACGTTGGATGTTGTAGATAAACTTCTGTCTGTGGTCCTTTGTCAGAGGACGACTTTCCTAGTTTACTTGAACGATAATTTGATATTCCGTTTCTTTCTCCATAGGTGAAACTCCTGCAAGGTCTTGGATTGAAGTCCACCCTGATCACAGATGGTCACTCTCCCATCAACTTGTTCAATACTGCCCAGGGTCTGCTGGGAGGAGTTGCTCCGGTGGAATAGTCCCAGAACTAAAGACGACTGAGAAGCATTGAATCTAGGGGCCAGATTTTGACAACGAGTTAGCACCTAAAGTCTTGGTCTTGCTGAGAGAGAGGAGATGCACTGGCATTTATTTACTGCGTAAACACCTCTCAGTAGGGCAACTCCACATGGTAACTCACATAAAATGATGACAGGAATCAGAAATCTGGCATTCAGAATGAGTTTACAGACTGTATCAATCAATATTGCTAATAACAAATAGCAATATTTCAAGTTAAGCAAAATCTTTCAGAATACTGATTCATATCGTCAATGTGAAAAGCCCTTGCTGGTTGCAATAGTCTCATGATAATATAAGTTATCACACAAGCACGAGTGGAATACGGAAAAATATAGCGCGTCTGCGTCCAATATCCAACTCGGCCTTCGTCCTCGTTGGATATGGGACGCAGGCGTGTGATAACGAATTTATCTTCCAGCCTAGTATAAGTCAACCAACAAAGTTTAAATTTCAAAGCGTTATTTCATGACGAACAGCATGCACGGGTACAGTTTAGAATGTAATTTTTGCACTGACCGTATGCGGAGCGTGACGCATTGACACTCTCAAAACGCAGAGTGCAATATAAAAACTGGGAGTAGGTTATCGCTTGATATCACACTCCGGTTCGAGCATCTGATTGGAGGATTAGCGCGTACTGCAAGATAAATCTTATTATTAACCCTTTAGAGACCATGGCGGCCACAAGCAGCTTATACCCAAACGCCCATAGCGGCTGCAAACGGTCACAAAGTTTAACGTACTTCTATTCACAAAAAGAAGTCAAAGTAAAGGTCATGGCCATAATATGAGATTTTCCGATGTAGTATGTTGACATAGTATCTCAATTTCTAAACAGGAAACTAACTTTTTTCTTTATGTTGACATTTTTACTGACAAACTTTAAATAAAGAAACTATCAATATTAGCAATGTCTGTGGGTTTTGTGATGATTATGTGGAAATTAATGGTCTCTAAAGGGTTAAACACTTATGTATTAATTTTGTATCGATTATGAAGAATCTGATACTGTTCTGAAAGAGTTTTACATACAAACAGCCATGTGCAGGAACAATGCAAAGTAACCGACATGTGATTGCGTAACAAAAGACAACTTCACCAATAACCCCGTAAATTGCTGCACTGGTCTGAGTACAACAGTATAAGTCGCTCACCCCATCTATAAAGTTTTATTGTAGGAATAGTTTAAAGGAAATTTGTTTAGACAGCTGTAAACAGAAACTCTCTCTTTCAGATGTTTAGCAAGTATTTTATTTTATCTATTTGAAGGAGAATTACTTTGACCACGGGTATAATAGCTATTTAGGGAAAAAAAATCCCCTCTTAGTAGTTTTTCAAAGTCTTGATCTGATGCAATCTGTTTTATTTCGTATATTTGTATATAATGTATGGAGAGTAAATCTTACTGATTAAAGGAATATTTCTCAATCACAAGATCAAATTATCATACAGGGTAGCTCAACGATGGTTTGGAAGTCTTTGGCCAAAAGTGTGTTTGAGTTCCTTCCAAACACACTTTTCAGCAGATAAGAAAATTATTTAGTTAGCCATTGTTTAAAATGTTTAAACATCAATAAGTTGACAGCAAAAATGTTTGTGCACCTCTGGCTCTCTGGAAAAATGTATTAACACTTACTATAAGACAGCAGCAAAATATTCTTCTTGTAAAACTCATACAAAAATTTGGTTTCGCTAAGCATCTTCTAGATTTATAAGTTATGATAAAGTGAAGGTTATTTTTAGCTGCAAAGGAGGCAACCCTGTAGCTAATGCACCGATATTTTTAAAAAAATGTGTGCAAAACATTTCTGGTGAAAACGGATGTTTCTAAAGTGATTGTCTTAACTACAGACATTAGAGCCAAATAAGTAAAATGCTTGTGCACCAGAAAGTTATGGTTGTGTATACAATGTGCAGATCTCGGCACTAAAACATGAGACTTGTTTCAGTGATCTTTAAAAGTTTATTTCGAAAACGAATTTTAATTCGTTGATTACAACATTTGTGAGTTTAAACAAAACTGCATTAGGCCAAGTAAAATAAATAACATGTTGCTCGTCCCCGACCGCTCTAATTTTGAAGGCCGCACCGGGAAAAAAATATATATCATTTTTTTAAATTTAATTTTAAAATTTAAAAACAAAATAAATCTTTGAAATCAATTTACATATTGAGAGCTATTTCAAATGTATCCTTCATTTTTATTGAGCAATTTCAT
>JAUELU010000064.1:4962376-4972505 GCA_032357145.1 Evasterias troschelii | reverse complement strand
AACATGCTCATAAAACCATAAAACCATCTTCAAATACGATATGGCAGCCATCTTAGACATGGTGGCCATCTTGAAAATAACAAATAACAAGGACCTCCCTCACCAACTTTTGTAAAAGTCCGGACGAGCAACATGTTATTTATTTTACTTTGCCTTAGCATTTAAGGGGCTTTGAGTGTTTTCGTCTTTAATCGAAAAACCTGTCTTCATGAATTTGTATCTATATCTATCATATGAGAATTTATATATACTGTTTATTTTTAGAAATTTAAAACAATTATTTTTTTCTATATATGCAAAAACCATGTTTTCTGATAAATTTCAAACTTTTAAAGTGTGTAAGGTTATGTTTATTGTAAACCGAAAGATGTCTTGATTTTGTGATTTTGTAGATAAATAATAAAGGAAATCCTATCAAGATGTATTGTTGGAATGCTTCAGTTTTCCAGTCTTTTATTTTGTCATTCCCCGTACTACCCAATAGCTCTCCAGTCTTCACACTCATTGCTCAAAATACCCAGATGTCAAACAAACTATCCACCTCTCATGCAACACTGCATCTTCGGTGCGCCAGACCGCAGAAGTATAGAACATTCGGTACACGCGAAGCACACTAAGTTTGAATAACTGCCTTTATTTCAGAATACAGGATCTTGAATTATTTTACCTTTTTTAAAGGCACTGAACATGTTTGGTCATTGTCAAAGACCAGTATTCTCACTTGGTGTATCCCAACATATGCATAAAATAACAAGCCTGTGAAAATTTGGACTCATTGGCGGGTCATTGAAGTTGCAAGAAAATTATGAAAGAAAAAATATCCTTGTTGTACAATTTAGTGTGCTTTCAGATAGGAATAAAAGGCTTCTGGCCAGAAGTCTTTTATTATTGTAGTGAGAAATTACCTCTTTCTCAAAAACAACGTTACTTCAGAGGGAGTTGTATCTCACGATGTTTTATACTACCAACAGCTCTCCATTGCTTGTTACCAAGGAAGTTTTTATGCTAAAATATATTTTGAGTAATTACCAAACGTGTACAGTGCCTTTAACTTATTAAATGTCTCCTAAAAATAAATCACTGTTTCATTAAGTTTGTTCTTAATTTTTTGAACGTTATTATTAAAAAACTGTGACACATGAGGTGACGTATAACTCGTCAAACTGTTGTATAATGTTAGTTAATATAACATGATATATTATGATATAACCATAGAGAAAGTACCCCCCCAGATGACTCACTTCGAGAAAATGCCTTCAAGAACAAGGGCGACTGTGTGAGGGCGACTGTGAGAGTTGGCGAATTTGAATAGGAAGGGCGACTTTGCTATGGCCGACCTTGTAAGGTACAACTTTGATAGGAGCAGTTTGTATGTGGAGGGCGACTTTGCTATACGGCAACTTCGCAGGAGCGAGATGGCTAGGGCGAGATGACTATTTCATTACACAAAGGTACACCATTTTACATTACAATGTAAACCATATGTAAACACGCGCGCGCCGTGTGTTTATGTACAATAGATATCAGATCATGGTTAATGTGCATAACTTCAGTAGGCGAAGCACATTTCTACTGAATTACTCACAATTTTTCATTGTTTTGATGATGGTTTGTACACCTCATATTTCATGTCTAGCTTCCAATACTTTCGAACTTCTCGTGTGATCAATGGCTATCTCCGGAGTTTGGTATTTATGGTATTTCAGTCGATAAATTATCTTGGTTTATCATCTTTGTTTTGACTGGATGATCAAATTCAGTTCCAGCGAGAGTAGACAAGGAAGTTAGGCGGTCACAACGCAGCGTGAAGCCGGCGGCAGGTCAACGGCAAAATGTCGGTGCTTCGGAGAAACCCAAAGACTTTCACCGTCCGTGTTACAACAATGGATGCTGAACTGGAATTCGGAATAGACGTGAGTTGTTTCAAGCATTCACATCTAACATTTATGGCATATATTTTGAAGGTCCTTTTTTAGAAAGTGGGAGGGGCAGGGAGCAAGAGAAGGGGGACCTTTGTTTTTGTTTGTATTTTGTAATATGTTTTTATATGAAGGTTTTTGGTCTGTTTTTCTCTCTATGTCAATGTGTGGGTTTTAAATTTTGCTGTTGGTTATTAGGTGTTGTACATCATATGAGTATACAAACTGAAGTTACCTGGGTCTGTTGAATATTATATTGGAATATGAATAATTTGTCAACATCATTCATAAACTCGCAATAGCATTGCATTGACTTTGGTTCATTGTCAATGTCATCAGAAATGTCAAAGTTGCCAGCCACTACTGACACTAGTCAGTGAACAATTTCTCATAGGCTATATAGCAAAGCAAAATATACAAAAAAGCCTTACTTTCAATAGCAATAGACCCTTCCCATGAAATATGCTAATTACATTCGCGCATGCGTACAGACCCTGCTGGTTGGCAAGCAAACGCCATTGAGTTGTGCACTAAGTAGACGCAGAAGCGCGTGTTCCATCATTTTGCCAACCAGCGGTGTAAATGCACACGCGTGATTAGCATGGGAAGGGTCTAGCATCAAGGGTTCACAGAGGGCATGGAGGGAGAGCTGCCGCCCCTTGCCCCCTCCCTTTGGTTAACGCCACTGCATGTTTTGATTATAACTTGAGATTGATCGTCACGCTGCTGTAAAATTTACTCAGCACTGTAATTACGTAGGTCTCCAACGTCAGCAAAATTGTTTTTAATAAAAACTAACAAATCTTCATTAAATTACAACTTGCATGTAACAGTATCCTGGGTACAAGTTGACTTGGTTACATTTGTGAGAGTTGAGTTGGGTAGGAGTTGACCTGTTTCATGCACATAGTCAATTGTATCCCGCAGGACGTTGGCTCCACGAATTTTCACTCTCCATTCTTGCCTATCTTGTGCTCTTCGGTGTTCCAGGTAGAAGGTGCTGTTAATGATGATGTCATTTTCCCATCTCTTCCTTGGCCTATCCCAGTTACTGTTTCTAGTAGGATGCATTTTGGGAGTCTGTTGTTTTCCATTCTCACTATGTGGCCAAACCAGGCAAGTTGGGTCTTGTAGATGCTATGAGGTGATTAACTCTGGTGGGTCACCACCTGATGATATTCAGGTGGTCACCCACCAGAGTAACATAGTCACAGGGGGTAAATAATAAAAAAATATAAAAAAAAAAAACCCACATTTATCTTTGATGAAATTATTACAGCTTGTGATACTTAATACATACTGCTATGTAAAGGCCTCTGAAAAGGGGCTGAATCCACTTGGATGCAACACTACTGTCAGCATTCTCCTTTAACAGTGGTCTGATGGCCAAATGCTAGTAAGAACACCCGAGGACAAGTAAAAATTCTCTGCAAAAGTACAAAGTGGTTCCAGCTGGCTACCTCGGTGTATAAATACACCCCTTTTTATATAAAATATGGACTACATGTAGTAACAAACCTGATGGACCAGTGAAATGACGAGCTAACTGGTCCCACTGGGTGGTCGGCAATAAAAATTAAGGGCAAACCCAGTACTATTGACTGCTTGTGAATCTGTACGCCAGACTTTCAAAAATGTTTCTAAAATACATTTTTTAAATCATAAATAGTTTTACCATCTGTAACATTAAACAATGCAGAAACTGTTACGAACTCTCTGCTGGGTTGCACTTTTTAAGGGGTCAGAATTTCAATAACATGTAATTGTGTCATTATTTATGTTTTGCAAGCAGCTTTGACTTGCAGTTTGGATTTTCTATTTAACTCCACACAAAATGTTTGGGTGAAACTGAAGTGACACCCCTCCCCAAATAATGCACTAGAGCACTCTACACTGATGCTAAAAATAGAAGCTTAGCACCCGGATCCATGACAATGTGTCAAATCTTACTAATGCATGCATTATATGTCCAAGCTTTATATGTTTTTTTGTGCTTACAAGTACTGGTTGTCTAGTACTACGATACTGTGGTCTGGAGCGCAGTTGATGTGGTGATCGCTTAAGTGGTGGAATATTTGTCTGATACTGGAGTATTATAAGCTGTGGTACAAGAGGCCTCTGATTTTTTGTGTATTTTTGTTGAATTGTTTAAATATATATATTTCAAGTGTCCAATATTGAGTATAGGCCTACTGTGTAGATTGTGTCACCACAAGTCTAAGTTTTTAATTCTTTTAGTAAAGTAAAGCAATATTCATTGCCCTTTCATTGAAGACTCAATAACAGACCTGGAATTACACGGAGGCCATGACCTCTATTGCCCCAAGTGTGGGCCTTTGTGCCCTTTCAATAGTTACCCACACACCAGGGCTCGAACTTTACACTGGACCACAGGCCTGAGGCCAGTAGTTTTAGTGTTGGGCCAGTAAACTAATAATAACCTAACAAGTCTGATGGTCTTGTGTTTTTCAATTGAATAACAGAAACAAATTATGTTCAAGTGTTGACTTTGGGTCTGATAAAAAATATCTTTCAATTCTACTATAATGAGTAATCAAGTATACTCTTCTCTTACTTGTCTCAGTTCGGGTTCATATAAAAGTAGTCAATATGCATGTTAAACTATGTCAGCAATTTTTTATTTTCACATTTTGAAACTTGTCATTTTTTGAGCTACAAGCCCTGTACTCTTGTGGATTTTCTCCCCAAATTCGAGCCCTTTCAGACTTTAAGATTTTCCGAAGGAAGTTCCCTTAGGGAGGCTTTGTAAGATGAAAATGGCCTTGCTCTTTCCAAGATGAAATTCCAGGCCTGCAACAGAGGGCTAGCTGCTGTCGAGTAATAATCATAGAAATTCTTGTGTTTGCACAATGTAAAGGTTGCAACCAGCAAGATATTTTGTTTTGTCCTCGTCAACACTATTATTCAACTTGGTTGAACTATTGGCTGCTGTTGTATTTTTCTAAATGACAACCACAGTTCATCAGGAACATCTTTTATTTAGCAAACAATCACTGATAAATAATGACGTACAGTAATCAGTTATTTATAATGTCAAGTCTATTATGAGGTATTATTTTCCATTGATAGCATCAGTTCCCACGGCATAATTTTGACAAGGTGGTAAAGGTAAACAGGGTTCTTCCTGGGATTTTTCAAAAATGTGGGTTATTCTGGACCCAAATTTTTGCATGTTTGGCCGAAGCACGCTTAATTGAAACAAGGTCTTTTGGAATGTCTTCTTTTAACATGTATACACGTAGTGCTAATCTTGGTTTTAACAGACATATTTTTGGCATATTACATTCACATGTATCGGTTCGATACACTAGCTGTGCATTGTGGGGAGAACCCTAGTAAAAATGGTGACATGATAATATGTTAAATGCTGTATGAGACTGTGGAGCTCAGGTACCACTCTACTTGATTTTGTTTCAACTAATAATCCCTTTATTTTTGTTTTCAAAGTGGAAGGCCACTGGACGACAATTATTTGACCTCGTGGCCAGAACCATTGGGTTAAGGGAAACGTGGTACTTTGGTCTGCGGTTCATCGATCACAAGGGATACATCAGCTGGCTCAAGATGGATAAGAAAGTGAGTCATTCCTACGAACAGTGGGACAGTACTGGGTATTTTTTCCCCATTTTGTATTGTCAGGCTCTCTGCTTATTCAGTTACAATTGTAAGGCCTAGGTCTGGGGTGTGTTCTGTATGTGTGAACTTGCAAACAATTCCTTGTGGAACAAGTTGTGGGCCACCAGCGATTGCAATTGTTTGGAGCAAACATGTTTGAACGTGTATATCTGAATTGTGTGTGGAAACTTTAGAAATGACCGTTTTTTTTAGGAAGGCAGAAAGGTAAATAGATGATATTGTTTTGTTGCAGCCCCAAAAATTCGAGTGTACTTTTCAATTGTGGGTATTAGGCAGTAGCTGGGGTGAAGTGTCTTTTCGTATAGGAATAAGTTAGAACAGTGAAATTTAACGAAAATGGCATGTCTGTGGGCCACATTGTTCATATGAGTTTTAAATCGGTCCAACTGAATGTTTGTGTAAACATTTGCATTTTGTTCGTGCAGACTTTCAAGAGGCAAGACTTTCCCTTTTCAGCTAGAAAACTAGATGGCTTAGCATTGGGGACAATAGAAATTCTTGTCTTAGAAATTACAATGACAGTAGTTAACTGGAAAAATGTTAAATGCAAGCACTATTTGTTTAAAAAGTAAATGCAACATTGCAGTTGAATACTTTAGAGGCTAATATGCATAAAAGATGAACTTATATAAATTATTTCCCCAAACCCTAGGTCCAAGAACAAGGCATCCCCAAGACGTCCCCCATGCCGTTCCTGTTCGCGGCCAAGTTTTATCCGGAGGAGGTGAACGAAGAGTTGATCCAGGAGATCACTCAGCATCTCTTCTTCCTTCAAGTCAAGCAGCAGATCCTGAATGAAGAGGTGTACTGTCCCCCGGAGGCCTCCGTGTTACTAGCCTCGTACGCTGTGCAGGCCAAGGTGGGTTGGTTTATGAGATTGCTAACAATGAAATGTCATATTTTTCTCAATAATTGAAATTAAAACTCAGGACTGTTACCCTCCTATGCTAAGTAACACTTTCCATGGAGTTGAGCATCCATTTAAATCTATCAACTACACAGGTATTGAAAGTGTCAAAATCATTACTGTTTTCACAAAGAGGCAATTTCTGAAAAAATTATGCATTTTGGCAAATCAAGGTTTTGACATATTTTGAATGTTACTATAGACATCAACATTTCCCCATGTTTCAAGTGATGAAACGTTATACTTTTCTAATTACACTAGTTAGCAAAAGGAACATTTTCCCAAACTATCGGTTTTGCGTTTCCACGAACAGGCACATTTAGATTTGCCAATTGTTACATTGAAGTACATAGTGCTGGCACGGTGCCAACAAAGGCTACTCTGCGTTTTCAGTTTTCACGAAGGGACAATTTGTATGACCTATATAACTTTTAGTTTTCATGCCCAGACACTCGTCGTTCACGCATTGGTTTGTACACGACGCGCTTACCACGCGCTGCACACAGACCTCGTTTTGAAGTTTTCATGAAGAGCAACTTACGTTTAACAGTAAATAACTCAATAATTAAACTAACTATGATTAAAATAGCAACAGATTTACATGACTTAAGATCTCTACTTTCATGCTTGAAAAAATGTCTGTGTTTCAATGAAAAATAGTGTCCAAAACATTGATTTAAAAAATAGCTCAACTTCAAACGCGGGTTTCTCCAAACATGAAAGTTTTGTTGAATGGCCTAGAGTGCCTCTTCGTGAAAACGGTGACAAAATAATGACTGCTTGAAGTGTGGTGGTTAAAACTATGACTCCCAAGTTGATCTCAGGAGTGTTATGTTTTTCCAAGATAGAACGCTCAAGGGTTCATCGAGGGAGTCGTAGTTTTAACCATAGCGTGGGTGAAAGCAGTAAGTTTTTGTTTTATGACACCTTGTATGATGCACAAACATTTCACTGTTAATTCATTTCACTGTTTCACCTTCTTTCTGTTTGTTTTACTGCGCCTTGAGCACCCAGCAGGGTGGATATGTGCGCATTACAAGTCCCTTTTATTATTATTATTATTATTTCAGGTATCAAAAAGCTGCCGTTGCTACGGGTATGGACACCAGTTGCTATGGGTGTAGTTCATTGGTTGCTACGGTTATAGCATGTTGGCTGCTATGGGTGTAGCACATTGGTTGTTATGGTTACAGTTTGTCTCATATGGGCAGCTTTCTAGTACAACAAGACATACTATTTAACATGTTCCTAACCAATCACTAGGCATTTCTATGTATGGGATGTTGTAAAACTACTGTATCTGTGTACATGGGAGTAATGTATTAATGCATATCATTTTACCATATTTGTAGGCTGACACAGTATCAATCAAGACATTGGGTACACTAATAATAATAATAATAATAAACAGCACTTATAAAGCGCACAGTATCTGACAAAAATGCCATTCAAGGGCGCTGGTTCGCAAAGAAAAAGTCCAGTATTTAAAATGCCTGTTTGAAGAGATGAGTCTTGAGCTGTCTTTTGAAGATTGAAGGATTATGCTGTGTTCTCAGGTCAAGCGTTAATGCATTCCACAGATGAGGTGCAATGTTAGAGAAAGCTCTGTCTCCATAGCTAGCAAGGCGGGATATAGATACATGGAGTGTGAGAGCTGAGGACCGTAGACCAGGCCTGACACTACGCAGGTGTACAATGTATCATGTCCCGTATGTAGATTGGAGCGAGTTGATGAAGTGCCTTAAAAGTGAGAATGATGATCTTGAACTGAATTCTGAATTGTACGGGCAGCCAGTGAAGTTGATGCAGTATTGGTGTAATGTGGTCATATTTCTTAGTTCTAGTGAACTATGTATTCACATTGGTAAACTAAAATTGGGTTAGAATACAACACAAAGCTGAAGTCATTGGTGTTCTTATTGATATTCAGTATGATAAGGACAGGAAAATAAGCTATGAACAGTAGTGAGATTATGTCATACATCATCTGATAACAAGTTATTAGTTCTAGACGGATCTACATGTAAGTCACTGTTCCATTTGGGAATTCCCCTTTCTCAGTCACTCAACACATGCATATTAAACTCAAACACTGATACTGTTTTCATCACCAAGTCTTAACGGTGTGTTATGATATTCTTTTGCCCCAGAGTTTTTCATACCGCGGTGACCATAACAATAACAATTCCTGGGAGTTTTATGAACTTTCACCCAAATGCTTGTCAATCTTTTGACAAGCAAAAATGAGCAGGATACCAGTTACATTTGGTACATGTGTCATGATCTTTTGGCTGGTAACCTTATTCTGGTAAGCATAATTTTGTCGTGCTTGACCTTTTTGTGTTTATACAACTTTATGAAATTGGGCCCATGTTAAAAAGCCTGATGTAGTTTACTCAAATTATGATTTTTTTGTTTTAGTATGGAGACTACGATCACAACATGCACCATCCTGGGTTCCTGGCGAGTGAGGAACTCCTTCCCCAGCGGGTGGTGGAACAGTTTGATATGACTGCCGAGATGTGGGAGGAGAGAATTACTGCATGGTACTCTGAACACCAGGGACTCATGAGGTAACGCATGGCGTTGGCTTTGTAGGGACCAGTTGTGTTTATATGCACTTTTTCATTATACAATTGGTTTGAGGGTTAACAGTCATTTATTAACAGTCAGGTATTGAAAGTCGACAAGCCAAGGGAATTAGGCCTGCACATGCTTGTCATAGAGAGCCCAGGCTTTAGCTCTGGGCTTAAGCTCTGGACTCTCGTCTCTTGTCTGAGTGCTGCAGCCGGACCAGGCAGTGGTTTTTCCACTTGGTTTCCGATATCATTCCCATTGCTGTATTTTCTTGGTCATTCTCTGAGCGCTTTGCAACCCCAGGAAAAGGCGCTTTATAAATGTTGTTATTATTATTAGCTGTTCTCGTAGAAGTGACTATTTTGCTCTTGTTGTTATGGCAGAGATGAAGCTGAAATGGAGTACTTAAAAATCACCCAAGACCTAGAGATGTACGGAGTCAACTATTTTGAAATAAAGGCAAGTCAATTCTATCTGCTCTCCATGTCTAAGTCTTAAATCTTTTTAAAAATATATCCTAGGAATGAAATCTGTATGTTGCAGCGTAACTGTAATATTTATACATTTATTTTTATGACTAATGTTGACATCTTTATGACAGATGTTGACACCGTATTAAAACTTCCAAGTTTCAAACTTTCATGGAAAAATCCACACATTTGTAGATAGGATCATACCAATAGACCCTTCTCAGATGACATAATTTTTCTCAAAAATACATCCCTTTGGAGCATTCGTTAGTTCTTTCCTTTGTCCATGCACTTAACATTTTCCCTTAGACTTTGTACACAAATGTCCTTGTGGAGCAACCTAGTCTTTAGAATCCCCCATGAAGACCCTTTTATTTTCCCTTTTTTGTTTTGTCCTTGGTCTCTATAAGGTATCTAAAACGAGCACAAATCAAGACACGTTAACATTTATTACTCATCTCTGTTAAGGAAGAAAAATGAGCATATTAAGCAGTTAGGTTGCACAGTTTTACATTTTAGTGTCCCACAGGGCATGTTGAGAAGTGGTGTTTACTAACACACAGTAGTTTTTACCAGACAATGTCTGCTGAGCTAGTGTT